>CM022884.1:16694624-16731869 GCA_012654025.1 Pachypsylla venusta
AAATTGAATTTAAACAAAACACTTACCAAAAACACTATTTATATTAATTTACGAAGAAACTAGTTTCGAATCCAGAAAACAAACTAGTTTCTTTGTAAATTATTATAAATAGTGTTTTTGGTTAGTGTTTTGTTTAAATTTAATTTAGTTAATAATTAATGGGGTATATAACCCGTCATAGCCACGGCAGATTTTCAAAATAGGCCAAAAATTAGCACTTGAGATACCATTGGAACAAGGGCCAGTATAGATGCTGGAGAAGGTCCCAAAGAATAAACATGAACGTTCGATATAGTATTCGGGGTCGTTATTCCGGCAAAACTTGGTCGAAAGTCGAAAAAAGGGGCCTATGCAATGAGAAGTCAATAAGGAAAAATCTTTTCCCAGAAAAAAATCTTTTATAAATTCTAATCTTATTGGCAGCCAGCGACTATGGCACGTTGAATTCAACAGTTCCCCATGCATCTCTGAAGTTAAGCAACGTCCAGCGGGATTGTTCCATGTGGGTGTCCACGTGGGCAGCTGGTTTGCAAGTTTCCAGCGAATGGAGGTTGAAACTGACCAATAGATGTTAAAGAGACGTTAAGCCAAATTAAAAAAATATATATATTAACTGTACCTATACATAATGTAAATTTAACAATTTTTACTAGTGATTCCGTAAACTGTAGACCTCACTAAAAAGGGCCACAACGGGTGGTCCAATATGACTTAAATCAACTAATTCTATATCAATGTCCATATAAAATTACATCATCGTCGGGGTAGGCGTTCGAGATTTATCCCAGGGGGGTCCATGGGTCCAGAACCCCACGCAGATTTTTTTTTTTTTTTATGCATGACTATATTGTAAGGTGTAACTCACCACCACCAACAACAACAACATCATCATCAAGAATAACACTGTACCTATACAGAAAAACGGATCCCAGTCCATTGTTGAAGGGTACCTACTGCACAAAATAGAGTAGTCACAGCTGACTTGAAACGACATGGCTCCTTATATAAACCTCAATGATGACACACTGTATATTAAAATTCCTTTAATAATAGTAAACAATAAATACAATTAGAAAGGGGAGGGACCAAACTGTTTACATTAACAGATCCAATTTCTTGATTGGATTAGACACTCTAATCCAAAAAGTAAATCAGTTCATTCATTAATTAAGATAATAGAAATTTGAGATATTTCAAATGCGGACTTTTTGAAGAAAAAAGCGTACGCGGCGCGAAAAAATTCCAAAGTAGAAATAGGTAATTATCTTCAAAAACATTTTACCATTTTTCTTATTTTCTTTTTTTAAATTTTTCGATTTCTGTGTAAAAGTTTTTTTTACTTTACTCTAATTCCCTAAAGAAATATTAACGAAAAATCAAATATGGCAGAAAAATTCTATCCTACGAGTTTGCAGTATTAATCTTATAAAGAAAAGAGAAATTAAAAAACAAAAAAAGATTCAAAATTTATTAAGAAAATAAATTTTCCAAAAATGAACATTCACCTATTCGATAAAGACAATCTTGATCCATTCAAGAACATTGAAGATATCAGCAATAACTCTCATAGAATTATATATTGAATATCAAAATGATATAACAGATAATTATAAAATAAAACTATTGAATCCATATTATAATCAAAATATAACTTACAATCAATGTCAAATGAAAAATGAAAAAAATAATTATCAATATACATATCATTATCATCCAATGAGGAATATTGATGACAAACAATGTGAAATCGTTAAAAATGATAATAATGTTTCAATAGATAGTTTCAATAATATTGAGAAAGTAGAACAATATTTAGACTTCAATACAACAATAAACGATCAAGCAAATAGTTTTAATGAAGCAATCAAAGAAGAGTTTGAAATAAATAAAGATGAAATTAAATTGGATATATTGAACAATAATATGGGACATGATCAAATAAATAGCAATGACGCCAATAAAATTGATACAACAAAGATTAGTGAAGATCATAAAATACTTACGGATAAAAATAATAATATAAACAATGATATAATAAATGTTGATAGGAATGAAGAAAGTCGAATGAAATATGGATATAATATAAATAACAAGTATACAGCAAAGATAAATATGAATGAAGAACATCAAATAATTTCAGACGAGAATATTAATGTAAACAACGATCATATCATCGATAGAAATGAACAGAATCGTATAAATTATGAAAGAATAAAAAGTAATGGAAATCATATGGAATTGGAATCTTTTGATAATATTGAAGAACAAAAAACAATCAATGATTATTTTCATAGAATGAATACAAAATATACTAGAAAGAATAAAGACTTCAATGAACCATCCACGGGATTCAACGAACATTCAAATGATATAAATAAACATTCTATTGAAATCAATGATTGTAGTAGAATCGATGAACATTCCTGTGGTATCAATGAAAATTTTGATAGAAGCAATACAAAATCTAATAGTACGACTAATTTTTTGAAGGAAATCAATGAACAATCCATGGAGTTCAATGATCATTCTAATGCAATCAAAAAATATTCTAATGCACTCATTGAACATACTCATAGGATCAACAAAAAATATAATATAATGAATAAAACAAATTCTAGAAGATACAATAAACATTTCATTGAAGTCGATGAACAATTAACTNAATATAATCAATGAAAGCAAGGAACGCACTGATGATATTATTGATTGTGATTTTAACAAATATCGCAAAATTGAAACTAGAAATGATTTCATGAATGACGAAACAAATGACTATTTAACCAATATGGATAGTATTCAAAAAGATAATTTCGTTCATGAAAACGAATATCAATATGAGAAAGATTTTGACAGTAGAATTGATATTTTAAATGAAAGAATAATAGACAATGAACTCTTCATTAAACCAATAAACTCAGATGAAGATTTAATACTTCTGTATGATAGTATGGAAGATCTAAGGAATAAATACATTTCTCAGGAACAATTAAAACATAATATAAAAAATCAAAATGAACAAAAATCAGAAAACAAAATTGATGTTACACAAACTAGCAACAAGATTGAGAATATGTTTCTTGAGAATGAAATTGATTTGGACGCTTTTGATAAGATATCATTTAGCATAAATGAAATATTAAGAAATGATTCTAATTTTGGAAAAGAAAAAGGAATGGAACAAACTAGTTTATCTCGTAAAGGTAAGCAACAAATGTACCTATATATAAAGTTTGTAGAAAAAGAGACGGAACTCTAGTTTCAAAAATTGCTGAAATCTGAGCGCACGGCAGTGCGCAAGGCCAAGTTCCAGAAAGCACCAATTGGTTGAATAAGTGGAACTTGGCCTTTTTTCAATGATAATTTTTTATGAGATCCATAATTCATTAATCCAAAGGTGAAGCTTTTTTGATTTTCTCATCAAATTTTGTACACTCTTAGCGGAAGCTACCCTTTGGAAATACATTTTTGAATAGTAAAAGAAAATCTAGCTATTTTGAGCTTTATTTGAGATAGGTATTCAAAACGGATACAGCTAGTAATTCCAAGTTAAAATTGAGCTTTTTAAACGCTTTTACAATCATAAATCATAACTCTGGGTCTATTTGACATTAAATACTCCATTTAGTGAAAAAAATCACTCCAATTGTATATTCTTATTATCGATAAGAATAGAATTAAATTTGACCGTGAGAGGGACTTATATCTGGAGAAGGTAGAGTTTCAACTTTCGAAAAACACAGAAACACTGTTCTTTTACTTTGGTAATGTTCTTATTTTGAATCTTTTTTACTCAACTTCAACTTCCAATAACTCCGCTCCTATTTTGAATACAGATCTAAAGTACATCTTTAAACATGCATTTTATTTTGCTCTTCAAATATGTGTTATAAATCGTAATCTAAACTTGTCCAGCCGTATAAAAGTTTTTATGGCTCTGCCTCGAAAAAATCTAATAAAATGATGCTGTATAGAAATTAATCCCCCTAAAATCTAAAGGATACGTGTTTTTACGTTTTCTTATATTTTCAGCCATTCTCGAGATACGCGGGGTAGGGTGAGACTTTATGGACACCCTGTATACCGGGGTCAAAAGTGGAGTTCACTTACGTTCACAAATATCTAAACGGATAGTGTAAAATAACACATAAATCAATGATCTGTGTTAAGTCTCATTATGTTTATATATTACTGACATTATATTGCAGTGATTGACGTGGTTCTGAGGACCCATGTCAATTATTAGCCTCCAAGATTAGATTTATGATGACACTTAAAACATTTCGCAAGATACAACAACTTATTACGAGCTGTAGTCTCATTCTTCTGCCTACCATGTGACACGATAATACTACTATTGATTGTTTGAAATGATTTTGGCTATCTGCAGAACTACAACTTGAAGGTTCTGATTGCCTGACATTGTTTTGTATATTCTATACCCAATGCTTTATACAACGAGAACTTCAAACAACATCAGCCAACCTCTGCCCGCTATATTCATTGAGTTAGGTACCTATATCTTCTTCTAATATATAAAATCTTCGTGTCACAGTGTTTGTTACCAAACTCCTCCAAAACGGCTTAACTATTTTAATGAACTTTTGTATGTAAACTCGGTAGGTCTGCGAATACATCATCGACAACATCAACAACGACATCTCCTTCCCCTACGAAATTTCATTATTTTTTTACAGTGTTTGTTACCAAACTCCTCCAAAACGGCTTAACAATTTTAATGAAATTTTGTATGTATACTCGGTAGGTCTGCGAATACATCAACGACAACATCGCCTTCCCCTACGAAATTTTATTATTTTTTTACAGTGTTTGTTACCAAACTCCTCCAAAACGGCTTAACGATTTTAATGAAATTTTGTATGTATACATAACTTATGTAATATTGTAAGGGTTAACTCATCATCACCAACAACAACATCAACAACAATAACAATAATAACAACAACATCAACATCACCTTCCATGATCATCATTATAGGTGTTAGTCCTGGCTTGGCTGTCAATTTTTTNGCCCCCCCCCCCCGAAAAAAAAATCTTGGGTACGGCCCTGACGCTATCCAAAGTGTGTCCTTTTCTACATATAATAATTCTTAAAAATAGAACATCCATTTATTTTATGTTTCAGAAAATTCTTCTGAGATGGTCAAGAAAACAAAATTAAATTTAAAAAATAAATTTCGAGACATTTATTCCTCTAAGAAAAGCAGAGGAAATCAGAAAACTAAAAGAAGACCAAGAATGCTCTTCACAGAGGTAAGGAGCTATCAGAACTTGGCACACGATTTCCCCCTTAAATTGTTTATTTTGACTTTTTAACAGTATTTAATTAGATGACCGTCCTAAGCCCGTGTAAATAGGAATGGCGCCCAGCCTTTAAAAAACTACTAAAAACGAAAGATGGAAAGTGATCAGCAAATTGCAGTGACTACGATTGTGAGAAGCAAACAGTGGTTACCGTGCCAGAAAAGGATACAGCTAAATAGAGAAAGCTCTGGAAATAAGTACGTGGCATGGTAGAATTAAGGAAGGCAACGTCGACCCCAAATAGAATTGGGAAAAGGTGAAGTTACAGAAGAAGAAAACTTTTAGGATAAGGAAAAGAATGGTACAGCTAAGAGAGTAGGCACAGAACAGAAGGTTGTGGCATGGTTAATTTGTTCGGACAAATTATAAGTATATCCATGAAAACTGTTTATTTAGGAGAGATATCCCGGTACAAACAGACAAAAAAAAATAAAAATCCTGGTGTAAAAATTAGACCTCAATTTGTTCGAACAAATTATAAGTATCCATGAACACTGTTTATTTTTAGTACCGTGTGTATTCTAGTATAAGTCAGGCTAAATTTGCAAAGGCATCCTTCTTATTACCGAATTCCGCACGAAACAAGAAAGTTAGACAAAACATACAAGAAGTCATGGTAGGTTCGTCCTTCAGCTTATGTACTAGGAGCCGCGCTTTTATGGCAAAGCTCAAAAGATGTACGAATTTAAGTCTTGGCATATAATGCGCAAGGTGATAAATACCCAGAATCCATGAAAACTCTTTATTTCGAGTAATATCCATGAAAACTGTTTATTTCGAGTAATATCCATGAAAACTGTTTATTTCGAGTAATATCCATGAAAACTGTTTATTTAGGAGAAATATCCCGGTACAAAAAGACAAACAGACAAAAAAAAGAAAAATCCTGGTGTAAAAATTAGACCTATGGGAAAAGGTGACCTCCATACCAAATTTCATCAAATTCGGTCAACGCTATGTGGCAAAAGTGTCCATCACGGCATACGGCGCGGTGGACAAACGAATTTCTTTTACTCGATTTTTGGATTCTACTTACCTGCCTTGAAAAGTAAAAGATCAGATATTGAGGGGGATATATATTTTTCTCTTTTTTTTCGTGACGATTCCAAAGGTTCATTTCTGAAAATAATTGAATTTTGATAATTTTTTGGGAAGGATCTCATTTTATGGTTTTTGGAGGTCCATTCCTGTCAATTTTTCGATAACTCTCACCGTCATGGTTAAACAATTCGTACAAACACACATAGGTACAACATAATATATCACATTCATATACTCGTATTTAGATGTATCGTTAAACGTTATTTTCTTTTCTATATTTCAGGATCAAGTATACAAATTAGAAAGAAAATTTGAATCTATCAAATATTTATCATCAACTGAAAGAGAAAGAATGGGAAAAGAAATTAATTTATCTCAAACACAAGTGAAAATCTGGTTCCAGAATAGACGATACAAAGAGAAACGTATGAAGAAAATAGAACAACAGTTTGGAACAAAATTAAAAGTGAAACATATATTTCATAGGGACAAACATCAGGAATTTGTAAAAAATAAAAAGAAAATTAACGACAATGGAAATAAGAAGAACGAAATAATTAATAAATACAAGAGCAACAATCATTTATATATTCAAAGGAACAACAATAACTTAATAAATTTCCATAACCACAATCACAATAGGAATGTTCAACTCATAGACAACAACAAACACCACACTGATCACCAAATCCAAAATGGAAATAACAATGAAAAACAACTTGTGCAAAAAAATAATATAAACAACCATTTAAATATTGAGAAGGATAATAATAACTTAATTAATTTCTATAATAGTAACCACAATCACAAAGAAAATAATGAACTGATAGAAAACAATAAACACCACATTGATCATCTTATCCAAAATAGCAGAAGCAATAAAATTCACCTGGTACAAAATGACAATAGCAACAACCATTTAAATATTGAAAAGAACAACATTAACTTAATAAATTTCTATAATAGTAACCATAGTCACATGGAAAATAATGAACTGATACAAAACAATAAACACCACATTGATCATCTTATCCAAAATAGCAACCACAATAAAAATCAACTTCTACAAAGTGACAATGGCAACAACCATTTAAATATTGAAAAGAACAACATCAATTTCTATAAAAGTAACCATAATCACATGGAAAATAATGAACGGATACAGATCAACAAACACAAAACTGAACAACCAATCCAAAATAATGACGACAATATCAACCACCTAGTCCTAAACAACAATGATAGCTATAACAATGACATTGTCAATTACTATAACAATATCAAAAACCATCCAAAAAACTGTAACAATATAATCAATTTATACAACAGTTAACACAATTACAGCCGAAAAAAGATACGACAGCAATGATCACATAATCCAAAACAATAAGATCGATAACAAAAATATAATTAATTTATATTTTTATTATTGACCCATGGCAACAACATCGAGGATCAAACAAACCAAAGCAAACACAACAAAAACAGAATTCATTTATACAACATTCAGTTAACACAATCACAACGAAAACAGCCACGAAAACATAGATCTCATAATTTAAAATATTAAGACCAATAACAAAGATATAATTAATTTCTATAAAACCAACCACAATTACAGTAATCACATAATCAATAGCAACAACATCAAGGATCGAACAAACCAAAGCAACAACAACAATAACCATATATTTAAATCTTTGAATAACATGTTAATTATAAGTGTTAAAAATATTAACTTTTAAATAAATAAAAACAAAACACTTACCAAAAACATTATTTATAATTATTTATAAAGAAACTAGTTTCGAATCATCAGTCTAGTCGAGTCTAAAAATGGAAGTTGACTTCCATCTTTAGACTCGACTAGACTGATGATGAATCGAATAAATAGTGTTTTTAGTAAGAGTTTTGTTTTTATTTATTTAAAAGTTAATAATCATGTAAACCAAAACAAAAACAAAATGAATTTCCACAACAGTGAGCACAACGATTATGGCAACAACCGGATAGTCAACATCAAGGAATACCAGAAGAAGAATGTATTAACAAATTTAACAACTCATGGATTACGCCAAATGAAAATTGTCACTTTTTGAAATCGTCACGAAAAAAAATCCGTTCGTCCGCCGCATCGTACGCCGTGATGGAAACTTTTGCCACTTAGCTTTGAACGAATTTTTATTCGATTTTTGGATTCTGCATACCTAGAAACGTAAAATATCAATCTTTTTTATCCAGTATAAACAAAAAACCAATGTCTCACAATGGCAGAGTTTTTTTTATTGATTATTATACAGGGTGATTTAAACCATTTGGGACTATTAGAATTACTTTGAGGACCGCTTAAGCTAAATCCAAATGAAATAAATCGACCCTAAAGAATTGTTGGAAAATATTTTCAGGTTGACCATCCCTTGGGGAGGGGTATTGATTTATTGAATTCTAAATGTTGATTTAAATATAATTGGTACTTTTTTATTCAATAATATATTTAGAACAAAAATAATTAATATTTTGCAGGAAGTATTTTTCGTGTATTTGGTACCTGCGCTCTCCTCCCTCCCACGGAGGGATAGTCAGGAAAATATTTTCCAGTTATGTTTATGGTCGATTTACCAATTGATCCAATCCAATTCCTATAAATCGCTACAATGTCCTGTGTAAACAAATATAAATAGCAACAATTCGATCGTTACGATAAATTGTTAAAATTGATCGTTGCGTGTATTTATTAATATAAAACTGCAGGTCTCAATAGAGACTGATTGGGTGTATCAATGCGACCGTTATTTAGATCGATTGTGCCCGGTATTTCAAAGGGGCGGGGATTAAGTTAGATTTGAACCAACCGCCTCTTGGTTACGAATCCACCGTCTCAATTTGGGGCGGGGATGAATTTAGATTCAAACCAACCGCCTCTTGGTTACGAATCCACCGTCTCAACATTCCACCGTCTCAATTTGGAGCAGCTACTGAGTCAGCCCCCAAATTGGGCTATACTAAATTTATCACATTTGTGTAAGATTAATAGAGAAGGTGTGAAAAATGAGAAGAATAGAAAAATAGTGAAATTAAGATCATTGGGGAAGAAAATTCAAGAGAGTTTTCCCTTTGCACTGAAAAAAATCGAACTAACAAATTCCTGGTTACGAATCCACCACTTCATTTAAATGAGCTACTAAAACTGTATCGTTGCGCAAGGGCGTAGCCAGCATCTGAGGTGTGAAAAATGAGAAGATTAGAAAAATAGTGAAATTAGTTCATTGGGGAAGAAAATTCAAGAGAGTCTTCCATTTGAACTGTGAAGTAACAAATTCCTGGGTACGAATCTACCGCATCAACCAACTGAGCTTCTGAAACTGTATCGTTGCGTGTAAACGTACCTTAAAATAAAATAGTAAAATCAAAATGCATAAAATGTATGTTGTCGACGATATCATCTGCATACTAAAAAAACAATGTTTGAACTTGACCTAAATATTTTAATAATATAAATTTTTAATGTGATTTATGTACTTAAAAGTTTCATTATGATCGTTCAATGACGTTTACATTCGAACCAGACATGTCCAAGTTGTTTTAATAAGGTACGTGCATACCTAATATCCAAACTATAAGATTTAGTAAATATTTTTACAGAAGAATCGTAAGATAATAAACAAATTAAATAATTAGACAATATCGATTCGGATTAATTATCAAGGTGGCAAGCTTTCGATAGTACTCAGACTATCATCGTCAGGCCGATGTTGACTCTACGATGTCCAGAGTAGAAGTGAGGGTATCAGAGTATGAGATGTTATAACTTGTGAAGATCGAGCAAGTTCTGATATATTCGTGTGTTGTTTCCCACATCACTTTTATAGTTAATAGAGCATGGATTTTGATTGATATGGAAAGCCTCTAGGATTTTTCTTTTTTTATAATGTTTTTCGTTGTCTATTATTTTAAAAAAAGAAAAATCCTAGAGGCTTTCCATATCAATCAAAATCCATGCTCTATTAACTACAAAAGTAATGTGGGAAACAACACACGAATATATCAGAACTTGCTCGATCTTCACAAGTTATAACATCTCATACTCTGATACCCTCACTTCTACTCTGGACATCGTAGAGTCAACATCGGCCTGACGATGATAGTCTGAGTACTATCGAAAGCTTGCCACCTTGATAATTAATCCGAATCGATATTGTCTAATTATTTAATTTGTTTATAAGATTTAGGTTTTTACAAAGGAAAAAACTATGTAAATGGATGCGGGGCATTGCAGGTATGTACATATACCTACCAGGCGATTCAGGTTGTTTGTATCATGGGAATAGGAGTTGTAGAACATGAAAAAGGAATTACTTTTTACAGGTGTGACTTTTTTATTTAGGCCTTAGGTTGGGAGTTATCGCTAAAAACCTGATTTTTTTTAATGAGCTCATAACTCCTTTAAAAATGGTCCAATTTACAAAAATGAAAATGACGTAAAAAGCTAATTTTAAGCTGAATTTATTTAGTTTCACATTGGCTTGCTCCGAATCAATGTAACAAAATGGCCAAACTTCAAATTTGTAGTAGGTACTTACTTTTTATTTCTACAAAAATGAGGTAAAAAAATTAAAAATCCTTGAAGTGGATTTCGAGAAAATCAAATTTGAAAATTTCAAATGGCCGCCATTTTGTTAAATTGATTCGGAGCTAGTCAATGTGTAAACTATATAAATGCAGCTTAAAATTAGCTTTTTAGATCATTTTAATTTTTGAAAATTGGACCATTTTTAAAGGAGTTATGAGCTCATTAAAAAAAATCACATTTTTAGCGATAACTCCCAAGCTAAGGCCTAAATAAAAAAGTCACACTTGTAAAAAAGTGATTCTATTTTCATGTTCTACAACTCCTATTCCCATGATACAAACAACCTGAATCACCCTGTAGAATCCCCTGCGGATAGTGGATAGATGGCTATGGTTGAGCCCTGACTCAACCATAGCCATCATCAGATCACAATGATAACTAATAACACAATAGGACAATAAATTAATACAGGGAGGTAGCCGATAAGCCAAAGACAAGTGCCACTACCTGAAACACTGGCTAGTTTCAATCCAGCCAAAGCAAAACGCAATAGTAGACTATTGCTACAGAGAGGGACTTAAAAAGAATGCTTTTTAAGTCCTCCTATCCACTAACTAGATCAATAAGTATAGTGTGAAGTGTGAATAAACCAAAGCATATTTACTCAACACCCCATAACTCGCGGGCCCAATTTCGTGCACGCTACACAAGGCCCAAATGGAGCACTAGTTTTTTCCGACTGGTGCAAGAATTTTTAGGGATAAACTTCGAGTTTTTACCAAAAAAACAACTTCATCATCGAGGTATGGCCGATCAAAACGTTTCCTAACCTCTATACTTTGGGGGACGTTCATCTTAACGTTTATATTGATAAAATGAACAAACTTGTTCTGCTCATGTAGTTTCTTACCCCTAAAAACTCTTGTTCCATTCGGGCCTTGTGCCAAATCCCAATTTTTCTACCAACTCTAATTTTTCGTTCGTAAAGTCAATATTTTACGAATGCACGTCATTGATACGAGGTGTGCCTATTAAATAACGAGACTGGTTACGAAAAAAGTGTTTTATTATAAAAATTATTCTACATTCGAAAGCTCCCTTCAATATACTCCCCTCCCCTCGCCACACACCTTTCCATACGTTTTTTCCATTGATCGAAGCAGTGCTGGAAGTCTTTTTTAGTGAGGACCTTTAGGAGTTCTGCCGTTTTTGGCTTTACCGCTTCCATCGACTCAAATCGGGTCTCTTTCAAAGCCAATTTTATCTTTGGAAAAAAAAAGTCACACGGTGCCAAATCTGGCGAGTACGTCGTGTGTTCGAGCGTTGGAGTGCGTTTATCAGCCAAAAACGCTTTACAGATAGCGCATTATGGACAGGAGCGTTGTCTTGGTGCAAAATCCACGAGTTGTTATCGCAGTGTTGCCAAAACTGACAGATAATAAGTCTGGTTGACAGTCTGACCTTCTGGAACCCATTCAGTCATCACGATACCGTTAATGTCGAAAAAAAACATTGCCTTGAATTTTGATTTGAGGCAACCTGGGCGCTGGTCATCTTCAGTGCTCTCTCGGCCCTCTCTGAAGTGCTTACACCACTCATAAAACACGCATACGAGATTAACGAGATAGAAAATTGTCCCCATAGCAACAATTTATAGCACTCAGTCGGAGTTTTTTTCGATTTAACGAGAAATTTGAGATTGATAGGTTGGGCCTGTTTTTCGTCACACATGGTTTTCGGCACAAGAAAAAAACACGTTCATTTTAAACCGCTACTGCACAAATACTATAATAGTGACGAAAACGTGTTTTGGACCGTGAATAGAGAAGATTTCCAGATACCCAACGCACTACTCGTTTTTTTCCCACCCCTCTAGGGCTCGTTATTTAATAGCCACACCTCGTAATTATGGAAACACGTCAAATGACGTAAACGTATACGAAATTTCAATTTGAGGACATACAGATTCGGCTACGTAATATGATTCAAAAGTACTTTGTAAAGTCGTTTTCTTAAAGTCAACATACAAACACAATTTATGACGATGAAGATTTCATGTGAAGAACCTCTTCGCCATAGGTAACCTTGCCTTGACCCCAAAGTTATAGCGCGCCATATATAAAATTATAAACGTAAATATGGGGTGGTCTAAGATTTTCATTATTTAGCGAAGTGATAGCCTGCTCAACACAGTATACCCCGTAGTTCAACTGGTTGACGCGATCAATTAGTAATTAGGAGTCTGTTGGTTCGAATCCAATCCCATTCAAGCCGCCGGTCAAAGTAGATCTAAACAAAGGTCACAGTGATCCTGCAACCAAATTATTAACAATAAAAAAAACTCTGCCAATGTGACACATGGGTTTATTATTTTACTGGCTGCAAAAATACCTCCCGCACCCCCAAAAAAAGTAGACCCTAAATTTGACATACATACCAAAATTCAAGTCTTTGGCTCTTACCATTCTCTTTTTAGACAGGATTAACCAAAACCGATAAAAAAAGAGGTAAAAGCCGCCAGCGGTATATTTGAATGCACCCAAAAATTTCGGGGCTCAATTAGAGCCCAGATGGGACCTATATACCAAATTTCATCCAAAATCCCCCACCCTCCCTCAACTGTAGCACATGCACCGAAATTATCTGATATACCTGCCTGTGCCCGCTGATCTTACATATTGTTGTAATGAACATCGACTCAATATTATCTCAGAATGTTGAGATAATATTGAGTTGTCCGAGTAAGACTGAGAAATATCCTCGAATACCATTTCTTGAAACCACACCGTACAGTCTGGTACAAGCAAGGATATATGCAGAAAAAAAACGCAATACCATCAAGTATGAAAGGATAGGAACCAATTATGGTTTAATTGGTTTTTGCTGAAATATGTTCTACAAAGTCTAAGAATAAGAATCACACAATCAAAGATGTTCTCGGCTATATTTTTGCTGCCCGATCGGTCCGAATTATGGGTATATCACAGCTAGAGATTATGATCCCGAACCTTACTGACAATCCCGAAGTTTCGGGACTGGAACGGTCACAATCCCGGGATCTCGGGACTGATTCCGGGATTAGAAAAAAATTGGGAATCTTCCAAATTTCAAGTAAAAGTAGGTATAGTTACTACAATAAGTAGATAAAATAAAAATCAAGTTTTCTAACTTGAGAGATGTGTGTGGAGTCCTTTTGTGGATCAACCAAGAGTTTTCAGAATAGCATCACATTTTTTACACTTTGCATTTTTACCCTTTTTGGACACTATAAAAGGACTCCAAACGGATGAAGGATTTGAATCCTTTTTGTGCGATATGAAACTGTCTATTTTAAAGTCCCGAGCACAAAAGTAGTTGCGTTCAAAAAAGATGTTAGAATATATTAGAACATTAAAAATTAAGCCATTGCACACTTTTACAAGTCTTTTGACTATAAAAGAAACTGAAACAAGTGAAATACCGACTGCTTTGTATTTACCAAAAGGCTAGGTACCTATTTTTAGATAATTCGCATGAGTCATACAAACAACACATCGGTCATCCGTTCATTCGGTCTACACAAAGAAGAAAAGGATTTAAAAAGGTCTTGCATTTTTTTATTGCATGGCAGATGGCAGCACATCGACTTTCATGTAACGTTCAAGGTTGATGTATTTGGGCCTCATTTTCAAATTCAATAAAAAAAGTATAGTTTTTGTTCGTTTTTATTATATCACTGTCAATCCCGAAAATACCGGGATTGGATGACGAATCCCGGGATCAAAATTTCAGCCATTTTCGGGCGGGATCCCGGGATCCCGGTATCCGTAATCACAGCATTACCTCTACACGTCTACCTTCATTTTTTTGAATATCTCAAATTTATGAGGATGAAATTCCATTGGTTTGGTTGGGTGTGACCCCACGCCTTACAGTTTACCAGCCAGAGGGTCTCACCACTAACCCATGTCACTGCCAATTAATTGTAAGGAGGAAATGTAATTATGTATCCACATTTTGTAATATTGTTTTATAATTTTTTTATTTTTTTTTTCGAAGGTATGTAACCGTGATTATGCGAAAAAAACTCCTGGTCCAAATTATTTCAGATAATTGCAGTTCTTCTCCTATAGATAGATGAATTCCTGGTCCAAATTATTTCAGATAATTGAAGTTCTTCTTCTGTAGTGGTCCAAATTATTTCAGATAATTGAAGTTCTTCTCCTATAGATAGATGAACTCCTGGTCCAAATTATTTCAGATAATTGAAGTTCTTCTTCTGTAGTGGTTCAAATTATTTAAGATAATTGAAGTTCTTCTTCTGTAGTGGTCCAAATTATTTCAGATAATTGAAGTTCTTTATCTGTAGTGGTCGAAATTATTTCAGATAATTGAAGTTCTTCTCCTATAGATAGATGAACTCCTGGTCCAAATTATTTCAGATAATTGAAGTTCTTCTTCTGTAGTGGTCTAAATTATTTAAGATAATTGAAGTTCTTCTTCTGTAGTGGTCCAAATTATTTAAGATAATTGAAGTTCTTCTCCTATAGATAGATGAACTCCTGGTCCAAATTATTTCAGATAATTGAAGTTCTTCTTCTGTAGTGGTTCAAATTATTGAAGATAATTGAAGTTCTTCTCCTATAGATAGATCAACTCGTGGTCCAAATTATTTCAGATAATTGAAGTTCTTCTCCTATAGATAGATGGACTCCTGGTCCAAATTATTTCAGATAATTGAAGTTCTTCTCCTATAGATAGATGGACTCCTGGTCCAAATTATTTCAGATAATTGAAGATCTTCTTCTGTAGTGGTCCAAATTATTTCAGATAATTGAAGTTCTTCTCCTATAGATAGATGAACTCCTGGTCCAAAATATTTCAGATAATTGAAGTTCTTCTTCTGTAGTGGTCCAAATTATTTCAGATAATTGAAGTTCTTCTTCTTCTGTAGTGGTCCAAAATATTTCAGATAATTGAAGTTCTTCTTCTGTAGTGGTCCAAATTATTTCAGATAATTGAAGTTCTTCTTCTGTAGTGGTCCAAATTATTTCAGATAATTGAAGTTCTCCTTCTGTAGTGGTCCAAATTATTTCAGATAATTGAAGTTCTTCTTCTTCTGTAGTGGTCCAAATTATTTCAGATAATTGAAGTTCTTCTTCTGTAGTGGTCCAAATTATTTCAGATAATTCAAGTTCTTCTCCTATAGATAGATGAACTCCTGGTCCAAATTATTTCAGATAATTGAAGTTCTTCTTCTGTAGTGGTCCAAATTATGTCAGATAATTGAAGTTCTTCTGTAGATAGATGGAATCTACCTTACACCGGTCCATACTAACGCAGAAGAAACTTTGAACAACTCAACACCGAACTGGTTATCAGTCGGTATAATCCATTGGTACCCAACAAGTATCTACCAAAAAAAAAAAATATTTAAAATATATTTTTATTAAAGACAAATTACTAAATATTTCAAATAAAAACTTTAAAATTAACAAATTATTTAATAAAATTGATTTTAAATAGACTAAATTTTTTTTAAAAAAAAAATTAGTTTTTTTAATATTATTAAGATAGAAATATTTTTTAATATTGTTAATTATTCCATTATTAGTAATTTGTCATTCATTTGAATTTAATTTAATTGTGATATATTTGTATTTTAAATATTTAAAATGATTATGTTATTATTATTCTGTTTTCTCAATGTTTATATTGTTTCATCTGGTACAGGTAAGGGATTACAAATTTTGTTTTCCTTTTCATAATATTTTCTGAAATTTTCGATGTCGAGCTTATATAATGCCAAAATACGATTCGATGTTCTCAGAGCCCTAAAATTATGTTATAGCAATTGATTCGTGTGTTCGTCTGTCTGTGAACAAAATATGTCATGCGCGCAAGTGCGTGACATAGCTGCTTGAAATTTGGTATTTTCTATGTAAATTTTGTTAATTTGTGAACGTCAGTAAACCCGCTGGGGAGCCCAATATTTTATTTTTTGAAAAGATTTTTTTAAAATTGGATTAAGATATTTTTTTTCTATTAATGACTACAACACTAAAGTGAACACCCGATCATCTTGATCCACTAGTTATATGCATAAGACGCTTTACGAAACTTTTCCCCAAATCGCCACTTAAAACAACTCCCTAAATACTGCTAGCTATAGGTAAATGGGGAATGTGCCCAGGGCAGAACTTTGTCGGGGGCGGCATTTGAAAGGATTTAATAAGTTCAACTTAACTGACTTTTTACTATAGAAATAGGTAGTGGCAGCTTTTTTATATGTTTTTATTCAATATAGGGGAGAACGGGGCTATTCGGGACGCGGGCGTTCGTTGACAGTTAGAGAACTCAAATACAAAATGCGCCTTGGTTATATTATAAATTTGGCTAATGGATCTATGGGTGTATGATGTAGGACTGGGGAGGGCGACTTTTGTCTCGTTAGCCCAGGGCGGGAAAAATTCATGGACCAGACCGTGGCGGAGTTTTTTAATGACACCGGGGCCATATAATCGCATGGGAAGGACAATTTTGTGGCATTTAAAAAAAACTAAGCAGGATAAATATTTGATTTCAACTGGCGACATAAGATCACATGAAATAATATAATAATAATTTATTAATACTTAGGTACTTACCATGCCCATTATGGTAAGTGATAATGATGGACAGGTTGGGTAGCTTATTATGCAACTTTGGTGCTTCGGACTAGATGCTGATAATCCCGGTCCCTTCCATGTCCCCTAATAGTTATGGTCAATATCTCTAATTCATGAGGATAAAAGCGTCTATGACACGTTGATTATACCAGTTCCCGTTCGATTACTGAAGGTAAGCAACGTACAGCCTCCATGTGGGTGTCCACTTGGGTTCGCGCCCTCGTGAAGATGGCTATTTCCGGCCCAACCGAGGCTTGGTGACGACGAAATTATTTTCAAAAAAATTTCTTGTTCACAGTGGATTTCATCACACCCTGTAAGCTGAATGACTCAAAATTAGCGGACTGTATAATCCGTCAAATGGTAGGACTGCAGCCATCTTTAGTCAAAGGTAAACAAACAGAAAATTTGAAATTACCTTTTCTTACAAACAAAAATAAAATAGCCCAGGAAGAAAAGAAATAAGTAAATAAATAGGCCAATCATGAAATGATTTTATTTCACGTTAGGCATCCTGAATATTAGTAATCTAAGTTTATGACGGTTTCTGAGGTGAACTAAATTTTTTAGTGGCGTATAACATTCAAAAGATGCATTTTATTGAAAGAAAATTGCGCTATTCAAACATAATAACTATAATAAGAATTGAATTTGACGTCGAATAACATATTTGACGTCGAATAACATATTTGACTTCGAATAACATATTTAAATTTAAAATTGAGCGGTTTCGTCAGAATGGGAAGTCAAAAATAGGCTATTTTTTACATTTTTTCAGAAAATTGTATTGTACTCCAATTTAAACGCATATAACTCAAAATCGGTTATTCCAAATAAAAAATGATACCTATTAGATAAAACTTGCATCAAATTTCACGTTCGAAAAATGCCCTATTTCAAAATTTCCCCTTTCCTGCACATAGATAGATGGAAAACTCGGAAAGTATTCGTAGCCGCCGATTGGCCGCTATATGACTATTTTGTAATTTTGTGACCTAGTAAATTTATATTGAGAAATTGAATTATTATGTAATTTTATCGTCAAAGCAGAAGATCTGAGTTTCATTTAGGGCTGATAGGACAGGGGAAGGTTTTTGCTAAATTTATGGTCATTTTTGTGTTTTTCCATGTATCTCGATAAGGGATAGATATTAGATAAACCTATAAAACACTGCCTTTGCAGGACAACTTTGATCTCACTGTTCATCGTGTTAGCACTCTAAGCTTGGAAGACCTAATAACTCAATAATAGCTAGATACCTTTGCAGGACAACTTTGATCTCACTATGTTAGTATGTCAAGAAGTTAAAGAACTCAGACCAGTTTATTTTTATATTAAACCTTGGGGTTGCAGTCATGCAGACATATTTTATAACATGTTATGCACCGAGTCATTCATGCAGTATTACATGTCGATTATGTTGATGATAATATTGATGATAAAAACGGTGTTCTTCTTGTTGCGGTGGTTGGGTTAGTGTTGTGGTATTGTAGAATATTTTCGATGCATTATTTGGTCCTATTGCTAATAAATTCCTTTTTCAAGAGTCTTTTAGCATCTTCCTCCTGCAGTTTTGTTATTGTGGGGGTTAGATTAATGTTGTGGTAGTGTAGAATATTGGCGTTGCATTATTGTGTTGCTATTGCTAATAAGTTCCTCTTTGAAGAGTCTGTTAGCATCTTCCTCCTGCAGTTTTGTTATTGTGGGTGTTAGATTAGTGTTGTGGTAGTGTAGAATATTGGCGTTGTATTACTGTGTTGCTATTGCTAATAAGTTCCTCTTTCAAGAGTCTGTTAGCATCTTCCTCCTGCAGTTTTGTTATTGTGGTGTTAGATTAGTGTTGTGGTAGTGTAGAATATTGGCGTTGTATTATTGTGTTGCTATTGCCAATGAGTTCCTCTTTCAAGAGTCTTTCCCGAAGTCTTGATATTGTGGTGGTGGTGGTGGTTGGGTTAGTGTTGTGGTGTTGTAGATTATTGGGGTTGTATTATTGTGTTGCTATTGGTAATAAGTTCCTCTTTGAAGAGTCTGTTAACATCTTCCTCCTGCAGTTTTGTTATTGTGGGGGTTGGATTAGTGTTGTGGTAGTGTAGAATATTGGCGTTGTAATATTGTGTTCCTATTGCTAATAAGTTCCTCTTTGAAGAGTCTGTTAGCATCTTCCTCCTGCAGTTTTGTTATTGCGGTGGTTGGATTAGTGTTGTGGTAGTGTAGAATATTGGCGTTGTATTATTGTGTTGCTATTGCTAATGAGTTCCTCTTTGAAGAGTCTGTTAGCATCTTCCTCTTGCAGTTTTGTTCTTGTGGTTGTTGTGGTAGTGTAGAATATTGTGTAGAATATAAGTGTGTTTGTGTTAAGTGGGCATTAACTCCATGAACTTTTTGCACCTGTGTTCAATTTATGAAAATGAGACATTTATGTTCTTACCGGTAGCTATTATTTCTTTCATTTTGGCTTCAAGTTGCCTTTGAGAATCACTGTTCTTCCTTATTGGGCCACACACAGAAATGGAATCTTGATGCCATTGCCATCAAATGGTAGCCTTCCGTTTACAGCAGTAGAGTATATTGTCTGTCATAATCTTCTTCAGGACATTTTGATTTTGGCCTGCTGTAGCTACAATTTCAATGAACCAGGAATCAGGAGAATCGCTCTTGAAGGATGTTATGGAAGACGCATTTGAATAGCCCAGACCACAAAGGGCAACCAATAAAAGAATCTCTAGGCGTTGCATTACTTGATGCCCTAAATTGTTGGCTGCCAACAGAGAAACTTTTAGAACGGCAGGGTCAAAATCAATCTGGCAACCATCGACTGCGATAAATGGAGAGCATATATCTATTTATCAAAATCAATCCATACCATAAATATCTCACTTTATCCATAGCATATATCTCTTTATCAAAAGCATAAATCCATAGCTTAGATATCTCACTTTATCCATAGCATATAAAGCCATTGCTCTCAGATACATAATAACATTACAGTAATGATTAGCCTACCCATTTCAATTATGCAATGTCTAATACTCTCTGCAAATTAGTTATCTGGGTACCTTTCTACATTATTCTGCATTATCTGCGAGTATGTAGAATAGAATAACACACGTTTGAAGCAAAGTCGCGGAGTTAGCACATAACCGACCGAGGGGTCCCACGGAGGTTTAATCCGTGAGACCGGCCATTGTTTTTTTCAAAATTTTAATCCTTCTTCAATATTAATACTGAGTCCTTTATATCAAAAATCCATGACCTAAGATATTTATATAATATAAGCACCAGGTGTACCCCTTGATTTGCCACGGTTCAATTGAAATTTTCATTATTTTTGTCAACCATACGTATTTAACTTTCTCTCGCTTTATATATATCGCTCCAATGTATTTGGGATTGTTTACTTTTCGCGATTTCTACCCCTTAAAATTAAAATTTTGCAAAATCCTTTCTTACTGCACACTTACATGGTACAACGAAGGTCCCTGCCAAATTTCAAGTCTGTAGCATTAATAGCTTTGGCTCTACGTTGATCAGTCACTCAGGACATTGCCTTTTAAATATAAAGATGTTTCTCCTTATCGAATTGAATCATTTTTCTGATAAGAATTGGTGTTCGGAGTTCACACGTGTGAATATCGGTTCCACAGAGTAAATCTGTTGTGTTCACACGTGTGTGAACACACATGGTCCATCATGTGTTAAAAATAGATCTAACTTTGTTTGATCAAAAATTTATATTTTCATGGGACAAACTTGAGAAAGCTTCAACTTTTAAAGAAAAAGAAAACTTTTATTTCAATGAAATATATTATTACACTTTAAATTATATATTCTAAAAACATGACAAAACTGAGTCACCAAATCAAAAGTGAAAAACTTCTATCCCAAATTCAAGTTGTTATATTTGTATCCATGACAACCACAGAACATATATAACGAAGAAAGAATGTATGAGTTGAAAACGCTAGACACTTTTGAAATGAATTAGGGTCTTAGATTTCGCGCCACAAATTTGAATGTACAGTGCCGGATTCTACAGACTTTTAGTGGAAAAACATCAACCTACCGTTAATAATAATTATTTGGCTAGCTAAACCAAACGTTCTTCTTGATTGCAAGCGTCGAAATGAAACAAAAAAAAATATTTCAACTTAAAGATCAAAATAAATGAGCAACGCACGGAGAAGTGTCCAAAGATCTTTTCACGAACCCAGCACTGAAATTTTCGATAAAAAATGTAAACAAAGTTGGGAGCCTGATGGCGGTAAATTTCAATTTTTTTGAAAATTTAAATCGATTTTTAAGTGGCGATAAAAACATTTCAAAAAAATTAAAACACTATCAAACACCGTAATTAGATATAAACCGTCAATGATATACGAAAAAATAATATTTAAGGAAGTAATAAACGAAAAAAATTAAAAATTTTAAAATGGATCCATCGAGAAAAAAAATAATGTCCGCCATTCCAAAGAGGTGTTAAGACCCTAATTTTACAAAAAGTGTCTAACGATTTTTGTATAGAGATGATACCTTACATTCCTTCTTGTTAATATATATTCAAAGATGACAACTAATAGACACGACTAATGATTGAAAATGTGTTTGCAGTTCAAACACATTTATTATTTAATTAATCAATTAAATCGGTGATCTCCACAACACTCTGGAGATATTTTATGATGATGATTGATTTTTCCGATATTTTTTCCTCGTCGGAAAGCCTTCAATAGCATCAAGTTCATGGTCACTTCACGACAATGATTTGCTCGTTTTGGTAATGAGATTTTTTTGTTTAAACCAATAAAAGATGTTAATGGGTATTTTTAGTAATACAAAATAGCCAGTCATTTTAGTGACAAGTCCTTTTGATCATATTCTGAACCAGTGAGTCTCAAAATATTAACTTTTATATAATTTAAAACAAAACACTTACCAAAAATACAATTTATAATTATTTATGAAGAAACTAGTTTCGAATCATTCGATTCATCATCAGTCTAGTCGAGTCTAAAGATGAAAGTTGACTATTATATTTAGACTCGACTAGACTGATGATGAATCGAATGATTCGAAACTAGTTTCTTCATAAATAATTATAAATAGTGTTTTTGGTAAGTGTTTTCTCTTAATTTATTTAAAAGTTAATATTTTTTAACACTTATAATTAACATGTTCTTCAAAGATTTAAAAGTCTCATACTATACTTGTCTTTTGTTTTAATTATGGTTTTATTTAACATAGCATGCCAATTTCACAAACTTGGCCATTGTATCACATGGTCCGCCTATTCCTTGCCCCTAGCCCTAGAATGTCCTCAACATTGTCCTCCACTCTATCTGTAATATGTATTCCACAAACAAATATAATTGAAAAAAGGACAAGATCAAATCACTCTTCCAAAAAATTCCGCCCATGAAAGTAGTGATATCTATTATTAAGACCAAGTTTATTGTTGCTGCTGTTCATTTCGCACTTAAATTTAGTATTGCCCTTTCTTCTTTCTCAATTCTCTTAAAGTAATATCCAAATCTCACTTTGGAAATCACTGTCCTAAATCTTAACGGTAAGTGGAAATCCTAATAATTTAGCCTTTTATTATATTTTCCGGTGAAAATTAATTACCTCGGTTGGTGAAATATTAGAGTAATATATGATTACTTGGATTAAATATGAAATTAAAATCAATCAATAATGGCATCATCGTGTCCGATGGTAGCCAGATGTATAAGACAACAGCTCCAGATAATTTTTAGTCTACTCCTGCTAAAGTTTTCAATATCATCATACATATGTTCTTGGAGGCTGATAATCGACATGGGCGCCCCAGAACCATGATGATAATTGACATATAGGTAGTAATATTTCTTGGTTATTATTAATTTGATGTTCCAGTACATTACCACGAGGCCAGTCATTGGATTCGAAGCTTTTACAGACCCAGTGATTCGCAACACTCTGAAAATTATCAGAAATTTGGTCATTCCTTGGATTCGAAAAGGAAATTTTCATGTTTCTCATTTATTCTGAGATCCTTGCGAATGGTTTTTGGGGGTTCCACCATATTCGCTTTTTCGACATTTCTGAAATTATCAGAAATTTAATCATGCCTTGGATTCGAAAAGGAAATTTTCATGTTTCTCATTTATTCTGAGATCCTTGCCAATGGTTTTTGGGCATTCCACCATATTTGCTTTTTCGACATTTCAGAAATTATCAGAAATTTGGTCATTCCTTGGATTCGAAAAGGAAATTTTCACGTTTCTTATTTATCCTGAGATCCTTGCCAATGGTTTTTGGGGGTTCCAATATATTTGCTTTTTCGACATTTCTTCAAGTTTAAATAGATTACGTCCCATTAACTCTGGTACCAGCCATTTTTGAAAATAATAAACGAAAAAAACCTTTTGAAATAATTTTGAGTTCACCCTTTATGGTTAAGCCTGCTGGGTATAAACAAAAAGTAGGAAAACATCTTATTGGAAAGAGGAAGGGCGGATTACTGTTTAACATCTATTGTTCATTCGATATGGGGGTTTTACCCTCCATTCGCTGGATATTTAAAACCAAGTACCCACATTGAAATCACCCAGCTTAGGTTGGGTCGGGAATAGCCAACATCACGGGGACGTGAACCAAGGTGGTCACTTTTACCTTTCTGACATTTTCTTTTTATTGTTTCCAGGTATCCCAGAAATCAATCTACCATCAGTGGAGCCATTCAGAATGGACAGCCTTTCGTTATCACTAACACATGGTCCTAACGGATATAAAATTACGTTGAGAGATATTGATATGTTTGGATTGAGTAACTTTACAATCACCAAACTAAAGTAAGTAATTTCTTTAATTGGGGAAAACCGAGTCCCATAACATTTCCCCAATTGACGTTGAGAGATATTGATAATGTTTGGATTGAGTAACTTTACAATCACCAAACTGAAGTAAGTAATTTCCTTAATTGGGGGAAACCGAGTCCCATAACATTTCCCCAATTGACGTTGAGAGAATATGTTTGGATTGAGTAACTTTACAATCACCAAACTGAAGTAAGTCATTTCCTTAATTGGGGGAAACGGATTCCCATAACATTTCCCCAATTGACGTTGAGAGATATTGATATGTTTGTATTGAGTAACTTTACAATCACCAGTCTAAAGTAAGTCATTTCCTTAATTGGGGGAAACGGATTCCCATAACAGTTCCCCATTTGATGTTGATCTGTTTGGATTGAGTAACTTTACAATCACCAAACTGAAGTAAGTAATTTCCTTAATTGGGGGAAACCGAGTCCCATAACATTTCCCCAATTGAAGTTGAGAGAATATGTTTGGATTGAGTAACTTTACAATCACCAAACTGAAGTAAGTCATTTCCTTAATTGGGGGAAACCGAGTCCCATAACATTTCCCAAATGAACGTTGAGAGATATTGATAATGTTTGGATTGAGTAACTTTACAATCACCAAACTGAAGTAAGTAATTTCCTTAATTGGGGAAACCGAGTCCCATAACATTTCCCCAATTGACGTTGAGAGATATTGATATGTTTGGATTGAGTAACTTTACAATCACCAAACTAAAGTAAGTCATTTCCTTAATTTAGGGAAACGGATTCCAATAACACTTCCCCAATTGCCGTTGAGAGATATTGATATGTTTGGATTGAGTAACTTTACAATCACCAAACTAAAGTAAGTCATTTCCTTAATTGGGGGAATCTGTTCCCCAGTTGATAACAGTTCCCCATTTGATGTTGATCTGTTTGGATTGAGTAACTTTACAATCACCAAACTGAAGTAAGTTTTTGTTGTAAAATCATTCATCGACATTCTCAATTTGAAAACCAAAAAACGTTGCTGACTCAACTGTACTAAGTCAGGGGGAGCTGACATCAAGGTTAGTAGGTTTGGCCGAACATTGAAAAAGATGGCTGACATCATGGCCACTATCTCCACAATCAGACAGGTATCAGTTATTGAATCATCTATTCTGGACATATAACTATTAAGCAATTTGGACCATCCCGACCGGAGTTTTGTCAGGGTGCATTTGGTGGATCTGAGTAAAGTCGCTTCAGAAGTGTCGATTTCAGGTGAAAGTGTGCCCAGTACTCTATTGGGTGTGTATTGGTTGGTGGTATCTTCAACTACTTCTGAGTGAACTAAAGATAAAGCCACTTTATAACTGGGTCTATCAAGGCTATCTGGTGGAGTATGTTTCCTTATGAAGTCTTGATAAGCGGAAACTAAGTGGTTCTTGATCTGTCGAGGCGGAGGTTGAAGAGACAAAATACCAAAGCATGGATAGGAAGACAAGTTACATTGCAGGAGATATTACGAAGAGAGTAAATCGTTATGTTGTTTAACTGGTAATATTA
Source organism: Pachypsylla venusta (assembly GCA_012654025.1). Classification (NCBI taxonomy): domain Eukaryota; kingdom Metazoa; phylum Arthropoda; class Insecta; order Hemiptera; family Aphalaridae; genus Pachypsylla; species Pachypsylla venusta. Next base: position 16,720,583 of record CM022884.1, read on the forward strand.
AAGATTCAGTATGAAGGTGATCTTCATGTGACTCTCAAGGCGGAATTTTGCGCAGTTTGAAGCTTCTTCCAGTTACTTTTGCAAACATGTGGAGACCAAATGGGTGCCGCATAATTAAGGAATGGTCGGTCGATCGTTTTGTATGTTGTTGTTAGGGTTTCCTTGTCCTTTCCTCAGGTGCTACCAGAAAGACATTTAAGGACGTTGTTACAAACTTGCACATTTTTGTGAGTATATTTGTCGTGCTCTCCAAAAGAGAGAGAGTTATCAAAGATGCGCCCAATATCTTAGGTTTTGTGACAGTGGGGATAACAATCCCGGAAATTTTGATATCGAGAGTCGTGAAGGGTTCCTGGTTCCAAGTTGTAACCAGAGGGTGGTAGTTGATTTTTCTGTGGATAGAATAAGTTCCATACTTTTGAACCAATCATTCAAGATAGACAGATAAGAATTCAAACTGTCACATAGAGTTTGAATACATGTTCCTGAGGCGAGTAACGTACAATCATTACAATCAAAAGTAAGTCATTTCCTTAATTGGGGAAATGTATTCCCATAACACTTCCTCAATTGACGTTGAAAGATATTGATATGTTTGGATTGAGTAACTTTACAATCACCAAACTAAAGTAAGTCATTTCCTTAATTGGGGAAACGGATTCCCATAACACTTCCTCAGTTGACGTTGAGAGATATTGATATGTTTGGATTGAGTAATTTTACAATCACCAAACTAAAGTAAGTCATTTCCTTAATTGGGGGAAACGGATTCTCATAAAACTTTCCCGAAGAACTTTACACTAGGTCCATCAGTGTGTCGCATATGTTCCTGCTTAACCGTATAGATATTATGTTAGGGTCAAACCCCGAAATCGCTCATTGATCGAACGACCACTCAAACCCCGAAATTCGACAATTACGTAATTGCAAAATGCTCAGAGCACGATCTGGAATTATGGAAATGCTCAATCCCCGAAATTGGACTTGGGAATTATAAGTAAGAAGAAAGAAAGTTCACATTACGAAGTGGAAAGCAATGAATACCAGATTGCGGACTGAGCGATTTGTGGTTTCTTAATTGGCGAATTTCGGGGTTTGAGCATTTCGCAAATGCGACATCGTTTTTTTCGCTTAATATGCGATTTCGAGTTTTGAGTCTAACATATACATGTACATGGGCTAATGGGTCCCTAAAGAACTTTACTTTGGGTTCCTCAAAGCCGGATGTAGAAATCTTGCTATACATAGCATGAAGTCCGTCAGGGGCCTCGACTTTTTCGACGGAGGGGCACCAGGAAATAAGCATTAACTTTTTATCGTTTTACGAGGCCCTTTTTGGTCGCCCTATTGTTTGGCTTCTGTAGGGCTGTCTCCGCGTGTATTTCCCTGATCCATGGGAAGCCTGATGATCCGCGCCTGTAATAACTACTTATAAGTACCAAAGAGTTTATTGATAGATAGATATTTATGAATGTGTCAATAATTTCTCAAGTGGTTGTCTATAACTTTATGACTCCGATGCTCGATCTCAAGTACCTCGTTACCTCATTCTGTCTTCACAATCGAATGTTCGCACGTCGCATTTCTCTTCTGGTAAATTCTGAATGTAAATATTGTGGTCAGATGACAAAGCCAGATAGTTCATTCATATACAGGGCGTGCCGTGCCAAACAGAATAAAATCTGGTATTTACACACGAATTTCCTTATCTTCTTCTTCTTGGGCCTGTTTTCCTTAATTCTACTATGCCACAACCTGATCCTGGCGCAGCAACCCTAGTTTGCTTCTCACAGTATCCATAGAAAATGCGTAGAATCTCTGCGTAGAAAAACAGTTTTTTTATCTCTCATCACTCTTAACTCTCTTGAGATATCTTTTTTACAGACAGACACACACACGGACCAATGCATAAAAATCAAAATTTGGGGATCTGGGTACATCAAAGGCAATGAATTCTCGACTTCGAACTCATTACAATCCTTTTTCTATTATTTCACAAACTTTTGTTCGGTGCCTACTTTCGCAGGTTGTAACTCTTTCCTGACACGATCACCATAGCTTTCTTCTCAACAGAAGCGGATACAGAAATATATTTGAGTTGGGTGGGGGGCAGTTGGGATCAACCTTGAAAATAAGTTTAAATTAAATAGGATTAAATAGGTATACAACACGATAACTAGTAAGTGACCGACCCATTAGACAACAAGTAATATGAGCTGCAAGCATAAATTTACTTTCTCAAAGTTTGAATTGAACAAAATTCTTTGTTTAAATTTGTTCAATTTGAATGAACATTTCCATTTTCCAGGCTTGAGGGAGGAAGGTGATAGCCTCCTTCGCTTCTCAAAGCTCACAGTATCCATAGAAACTGTGTATAAACAAGCTTTTTGCTGATGATCTCTTATCACCGGTTTGAAGCAGAGTTTTATAGGATGAGGAAAGTAGAAATGATTGTCTTGAAATTTTTGACACTGTTTTTTGTTGTTGCCAACTTGCAAACGTTACGTATCTGGGATTGTTCTTGACAATTCTACCTCCTCCTTCTGTGCAGAGGACTAAAAAAAATGCTATAAGTTAATCGTTTGCTCCCATTTTAAATTAATTTCTGATATTTTCAGATTAAGAGAAGCTGCCGGCAAACCATTTGAGGGCAAAGTATATATTCCTCGAATGGCCATGAATTCACTCTACACAAGTTCGGGAGTGCTTCTGGTAATTCCAGCATCCGGGAATGGCACATTTCATGCTGATTTAGGTAAGTATTCCTCGAATGGGCATGAATGCACTCTGCACAATTTTGGGAGTGCTTCTGGTAATTCCAGCATACGGGAATGGCACATTCCATGCTATTTCGATTCATTACTAATTTGTGTTTACATCAAACAAACAACCCTGATGTTGTCTATCGTCATAACAAATTTTTCGATTCATTACTGATTTGTGTTTACAAACAAACAACCCTGATGTTGACGATCGTCATAACAGATATTTCGGTGCTAAACTTTACACGTTTGTGTCAAGGTCGAGTCTTGAGTACCGGAAGCTATGTCTCTTGATCTGGGAACGTGTCCAAACGTTTATCAACAAATTGCCTAAATAATACTCATATACCCGAAAGGTATCGTACTTCGGAGTCAGCTCTAATTAATAGTTTCCTACTCTCCTGAGTACATTTTCATTTTCAGAGCTAGGTTGAAAGGGAATCAACTACTTTCAGATTAGCAGTCCTTCTGGTCTAGTGGGTATCACACTGGCATTGCAATTGGGGAATCCGGGATCTATCCCCGGCGAGATCGGACATTTTTCGACTTTGTGTTTGTGATTTTGGGGTGCACTCAGCCTCTTGAGGACGATTGAGTAGCTACTTAAATGTGAGTAGCGACCAGTGGCGGAATTACCAGAGTAAGAATATTAGAAGCTGGAGGAAATTATTAATGCAGGAGGCCCTAAGTAAGGTTGTCATACCTCAATAATTGTGAAAAAGCCATTATGCCTTACAAAAAGAAATTCTATATTTACATTTAGTTATTATTATTATCGATATTGCATCGATCTTTTATCGATACAATCCAATTGTTGTAGATATATTATAAGAAGTTGTCTTTTATCGATACAATGCAATTTTTGTATATTATAAGGAGTTGTCTTTTATCGATATAATGCAATTGTTGTATATTATAAGGAGTTGTTTTTTATTGGTACAATACAATTGCTGTATATTATAAGGAGTTGTCTTTTATCGATATAATGCAATTGTTGTATATTATAAGGAGCTGTCTTTTGTCGGTACAATGCAATTGCTGTATATTATAAGGAGTTGTCTTTTATGGATACAATGCAATTGCTGTATATTATAAGGAGCTGAATTTATCGATACAAATCATTTGCTGTATATTATAAGGAGTTGTCTTTCATCGATACAATGCAATTGCTGTATATTATAAGGAGTTGTCTTTCATCGATACAATGCAATTGCTGTATATTATAATGAGTTGTCTTTTATCGATACAATTAAATTGCTGTATATTATAAGGAGTTGTCTTTTATCGATACAATGCAATTGCTGTATATTATAAGGAGCTGTCTTTTGTCGGTACAATGCAATTGTTGTATATTATAAGGAGTTGTCTTTCATCGATACAATGCAATTGCTCTATATTATAAGGAGTTGTCTTTTATATATCGATACAATGCAATTGCTGTATATTATAAGGATTTGCCTCTTTTACTTTCAGCTGACACAATGGTTACCGTAAAAGGCTTGTTTTCTGATCAAATAAAAGATGGCGGCAAGAAATATTATCATCTGGACAAAGTAGATATTACTGATCTCAATATTAAAAATGCTAAAATGACAGTCGCAAAGGCTTACAGTAACAACAGGATACTGTGTAAGTAAATTGTACCTACCGATGGGAGCAAACCAGCTTTATTAGGTGGCAGTACTAAGCCCGTGTAAATACAAAAGGTTTGGTGTTGGGAAGGGCATCCAGCCTATAAAAACTCTGCTTCAAACCAGAGAAGAAAAGTCATCTGCAAAATGCTGTTATCATACATTGATACTGTGAGAAGAAAGCGAGGGTTACCGTGCCAGGAAAGGGTTACAGCTAGAGAGAGTAGGCACAGAACAAAAGGTTGTGGTATGGGAGAATTAAGGAAAGCAACGCCGACCTCAAATAGAATTGGGAAAAGGTGAAGTTAAAGAAGAAGTGTTTGTAAGTAGGGATGGGATTTTCGACTCACGTAGGTGAGTCGTCATGACTTGACTCGACTCACCAATATGAGTCGACTCAATAAGTCGACTCTCGATCTCGACTCTTATCGAGTGACAATTTTCAAAAACGTCTTATTTTTTCAGAAAGACATAATAAAACCAATTGACAAAAGTGGCATCTACCAAATAAACGTCCCCAACTTCGGTGAATATATTAAAAAGACATCACAATCAATCGTCACCAGAATAAAAGAACATTTACCTTCAGTAAACAACAAACACCTGGAAAAATATTTCTCCCTTTATTATCTTTATCAGTCAACAAAAAAAAAGCTACTCGTAAGTCGACTCTTTGAAGAGTCGACTCATTTCAAAAAAATGATTCTACTCGTGAGTCGACTCATGACTCGACTCGTGGATGACTAGCCCATCCCTAACAACTAAATCTAGAATTTCTTTGTGGTAAGGTCCACAAAGGCCTTTCTACTATATCTGTTCTATTATGTATTTATTCTTGACTAAATTCAAATCACTAACTAAATGCAGGGCCGTAGACAGAAAATTCGGGCCGGGGGGAAAAATTTACGGTCCCCTCTATTATTCTTTCATCCAAAATCATCATATGGCAGTAATAAAAGTAAAAGTAGGCAATTCACTTAGTAGGGCCTGACTAACTGAAATGGATATTTTCTGTTTGTTTATAGTGGAAGCTACCAATTTGTTCCTTAAGGAGAATGGTCAAGAAGTGTTACGCGTAATGATGCCCCAATTGAAAGTCAAGATATCGCATCAAATCACGAAAGTTGTGAATCATGTTTTGGAACATGTTCCGGCAGAGGATATATTAATCTAGTTAGATCAATATACGGAGTGTGCGAATCATGACTCACGAGAGAATTGGACTGTCAGCATAGCGAATAGAACAGAAAGTGGAGACACGGTGAAACTCTAGCACTAGTGGACATAGAGCGCGTTGGTGTCCGGGAGTATTGGGTTCTGGAACCCGGGGAGTAGTGTCTGGCAACCCTTTGAATTTAACGAATTTTAACCCAATTAGAGAGGTTATGAAACGTTTATACGGCCATGCCTCTATTGCATATGTACAACCGTCTAACATGGACCCAAGACGGACAATAAAAAAAGCGAGGTTTTTTTTAAAAAATATACATATTATATTTTTAAAAAAAACATATGTTTTTGTTGCCAGACACTCCTCCCCTGTTCCAGACCCGGGAGTATTCCTATCGGAATATCAGCTGCTGTAGTGTACACACCAATATCGTTATTAGGGGGCCCCCGAAAAATGAAAAAATTCCAAAGAATTAAATGAAAATATAATCATTTGTAGGAATTTTTCATTGAAATGAAACAGTTCCAAAATTACGTTAACTCCAGATACACTGATGCACAAAAAACCCATAGTCCTTTGCATAAGATTTTCATTGAAAGATCAATTAGCAGATGTATTTCCTAACACAGAAATAGGATTTTTTTCTGATTTTTTTTAACATTGTCGATCACAAATTGTTCTGCCAAACGATCCTTCTCGCAATTAAAAAAAATCAAAGCTGCTGAAAGAGCTACAACGCGACAAGAGCGACTAGACATGTTAGGTATACTTTGCATTGAGTCAGATTTATTGAAGAAAATTGATATTGATGATATAATTGATGAATTTGCCGANAAAAATTCATATCCTAAAAGCAAAAATTTTCATATCCCGGAGTCATATCCTAAAAGCATTATCCTTTAATGACACATCATTATTATCAATAAATTAATTTTATTTCCCCTGGAATAATTAATGCATTTAGGATAGGTCGTGCCCAACTGCACCTAATATAGGAAGGTCGATAAGAGCAATCACCTTCCCCAGATTTGAAGAATAAAAAAAAAAAATCGAACATAAAAGTTAATTTGGTCAAAATATTTTGCTATACCTAGCAGAGCAATTTATTCAAGTTCATTTCTTCCATTAATTATTCATTCGTTTTTTAGCTTAACGTCTCTTTAACATCTCTATTGAAACTTACAAACTATCAACTCACCTTGATCTCATGCAACCTGGGTTGGGCCGAGAAACGTCAGCGTTACGAGGGCGCGAACCTACGTGTTCACCTACTTCTCTCTCAAGTTGGGGTCTATGTCTATCTTAAAAAAAAGTTTATAGTAACTCTGAGTCGTATAGATGAGGAACAACCTTTTCCATAGGTAAAACAAGCTTTTCATAAACCCAAATATACCCAACAAGATACACACAAATTGCTGATTTATATATTTAGATTAAACTGGTTGCAGGTCTCTTTCTTTCTAATTTGGCTTAACGTCTCTTTAACATCTATTGGTCATTCAAAACGGGGGTTTCACCCTTCATTCGCTGGAAACTTGCAAACCAGATACTTACATTGACCTAGCCCAGCCTGTGATGAGCCGGAAAATTAGCCAGCATCACGATGTGTACACCCACATGGTACAAACTCGCTGGACGTTACTTAACTTCAGTGATCTTACGAGAACTGGTGTATTCAACGTGACATAGACGTTATGCATTATGCATTCGTTTTACTGACTCCGATGGTGACTATTTTGAAATGCAAGCTTCAGAACGTATATATAAATAACGCCTTCAAATATAAATTTATGAAATTTGAGTACATTTTTAAATACTGCGGGGTATGACACCGGGAAGATATGTTGCGGTAATCCAAAAAAAAAAAAAAAAAAAAAAAAAAAAANAAAAAAAAAAAATAACCAATTTTAAACCAAAAATAGAGGTTAGGAAGATTTTTTACGGCCATTCCTCTATTGCGTATGTACAACCGTCAATTCTTGATAAGCCAGTAACGTGGCAACATTTGAAATTTTAAACCTCATCAGCAGTTTTGTTCCGTCCGTTATCAGTCAAAATTGAAATTGATTTATCAGTTAACTTTATTAAAAGGCTGTTTTTGTAAGTGGCAAGTGATTTGTTATTTATTTTATTAGTTTGGAGCTGATTGAAAAGTAAGTTTTTATTCATTTACAAACAATCTTCTGATTGATATACGACGCACGATAGTTGGAGTTGGTACAACGTAGAAAACATTCGTACTAAAATATGATAATTGAGGATCACGGCAGCGTTCTGCCTGCCAAATCAAATACAATAAACGTTGCCCAAGTTATATTACTATTAAACCACTATTTAGATCTCTACAGCATCTTTTGGTGTAGTTCTTATATTTATTAGTCTTAGAAACATATTAAAACAAGTTTAGTGAAAATCGGACAAAAATTAACAATCTAACATAACCGTAATCTACTTTGGTTGCATATTTGATAAACAGATGGGTAGATGATGAGATGTCGTTCTTACAATGGTCGGTTCTACGCGCCAGGACGACCTGATGCGTAGAACCATACCATCACAGTTCCAGCTTTCGTATTCACTGAAAAAATATGATTATGCGTCCTGCCATGTATTGAACAGTGAGAGGGTTGACTCTTCTTCTGTCCATATTTGTAAATAAAGCGGTTATTTCTTGTGAATGAACGCTTGTAATTCGAAGATTTTTGGCACAACACGCTGCAATCGGTCTTGTTGATCTAATAGTATAATAACAGTCCCCTTGGTTACTGGTATAGAGGGTATTGCATTAGCATAGCACTTTGGGGACCCAATTCCCGACGGGGTCGGAAATTTTTCGAATTAGTGTTGGTGATTTCGGCAGAGATTTCCTATTGCTTGATAAGTTTCTGTTCGGCAATATCTGCAGACCACCAAGACAGGGAAGCCTTTGACAATATACTTATCACGTACACTTAAGATACTAAGCTAAATTAATACTTTACGCGTAATATGTTGTAATTAGATCAACACAATCCTATTACCTTCTTATAGACCGGTAATAGGATGAATATTGCAACTAACGAGACATAAGTGAGCGAAATAATAATGAATAAACCTTTCATTTTGGTGATTTAGGTGAAATCAATTGGAGCAATATTAATGGCCAATCATAAAATAATCTTAGTAACTGGTGGAACTGGACTTGTGGGTAAAGCTATTGAAAACATTGTCCACAAAGAAGAAAAGAGAGAAGATGAGTCTTGGATATTCGTAGGATCTAAAGATGCAGATTTGAGGTGAGTAGAGGTACCTATCTGTGTTAGGCTGACAGAATATAGCGAAAAATTGATGGGAATGGACCCCTCCCCCTCCCAAATCATGATCCAATTATCAACCGAAGTCGTCAAGTCTAAAATATCTTGAATTTTGTAACAATAATCCAAAGCGAGAAAGTTTTACGACTTATTTGTCCAAAACCGGGAACGGGCGAAATACTATTTAGAAAATGATAACCACTGAGAACGGCCTTGCCTCTAGGGACCCTGGGGAAACATTTAACCTCTAAAGGCCCAAAGACTTTTTGTGTCTTGTAGGCTTAAAGGCCAGTGTCCAAAATTTTGGACAATTATTTTGTAGGCCCAGAAGCCCAGAGCTGCTGAGCGGTTTGTAAGATAAAACGCCAAAATGTTGGACAATTTGAGTTGTTGCAATAATGCAAAATTTGGAACATTTTTAACCCTCTGAAAATCTTAGTAATTATTGAAAAATGTACAAATGAATTGAATGTTCGTGGTCCAAAACACCTCAACTTCAAGTTTTGGGCTTTTAGGCCTTCAAAATGAATGTCCAAAATTTTGGACACTGGGTCTTTATGACTACAAGGTACAAATATACGCTGGGCTTTTAGGCCTACAAAATGAATGTCCAAAATCTTGGGCACTGGGCCTTTAGAGGATACGCGAATAATCCGTATCTTTTAAAGACAGGGTAGACATGAATCAATGCTCCTTCTCCAATGACTTTTGTCCTTGAAAATTATTGCAATACCTTTAAGAATTGTAGCGGAGCACGGGTGAAACAACTATAGTTTTCTATATTATTTTCAGTAATTTAGAATCCACGAAAGAATTATTTGAAAAACACAAACCCACTCATGTGATACATTTAGCTGCTATGGTGGGCGGGTTGTTCCATAATATGGCTCACAACTTAGACTTCCTTAGATCCAACATACAGATCAATGACAATGTTCTACACACGAGCTTCCAGAGTGGCGTCAAGAAAGTCATATCGTGCTTATCAACGTGCATATTTCCTGATAAGACTTCCTACCCTATAGATGAAACAATGGTGAGTTTGTGAGTGTTCGCTGACTAAAATAATTCGCTGTTTATGACGTAAACTGATTCAATCTATAATAATAAAACTCAATCTAACGATAAATGTGTGTGTCTAATTGTGTATGTACCTATGTACGTATCATTAATTGTTTATCCAAAACGCGGTAAGAGATATTGAAAAATTGATTAATGCCATAGGCATTTTCTACCACCTAATCCTTAGAGCTCTATTTTTATGTAGTCAAATGCTCAAATTAATGATGAAAAATCCTGCCTCTGTAGGGTATCAAACCCACGCCCTCCTGTTTACCAGGCGAGCGTTGAACCACTGAGTTACCGAGGCAGAGAAATTATACCAGAACTATGCCATTTTTTTGCTCCTTTCACAATTTGCTCCTGTTAATTCATCTTTAACATTTTCAAATTTTGTTAATGCTTTGTACTTTTTCTTTGATTTTTAGTGTTTTTGACATTCCAAATATGATATAAATATAGAATTGTTTGATCAATTGTTCCCGTGCTTATTTAATCTTGATATTAGCCAGCGTCTATGCCACGTTGAGTACACCCTTTCCCGATAGAACACTGAAGTTAAGCAACGCCTAGCGAGTGTATGCCATGTGGGTGTCCACGTGGTTTCGAAATGACCAATAGATGTTATAAAGACGTTAAAACAAATTAAAAAAAGAAAAAAAATCTTGATATTTATGAGAATTTTTGGTTTCAGATACACAACGGTCCACCGCATCCTTCTAATTTTGGTTACAGTTATGCAAAACGTTTGTTGGACATTCAGAACCGTGCTTATCATCAACAGCATGGCGTCACCTATACGAGTGTAATACCATGTAATGTGTTTGGACCCCATGATAATTATGACATAAACAATAGTCACGTGATTCCCGGACTCATACGAAAACTATATGACATTATAGAAAAAGGTAGTTTTATTATTATGATTGTCCACTTCTCGCTATTGCGGTATTCACCGGTCTATGACGAGGTAATAGGGTTGGTTTNAAAAAAAAAAAAAAAAACTATGTTATGCTCACAATCAAGTAAAGAAGATTTGGTATGGATTAATCAAGTGGATCTTTCAGAATGCGTGTATAAGCAAAAACATGACTTTTTATAATGGTATTGGAGATTAGTGGACTGAGGAATAAGTTTATTTGCTTGTTTTTAGTAAAGTTCACTTTTCAAGATAGAATAATGGTTTTAAAAACACCAGAAAAATAAAGATTAACGCACTTTACGTTCAACTTGTTGATTGTCAGATTGTCTGAGATCAGATTTGTCACTCCTTAATCGAATTTTATTTCTTGGAACAATGGATTAATCCAACTCACTTCGCATTTTATTTCGTTGGAAAACAGCTGATTTTTCCTTTTTTTATTTACCAAT
>CM022884.1:16743700-16755460 GCA_012654025.1 Pachypsylla venusta
ACCAATATCAATGGTATCTTTTTCTTTGGTGATGTCATATTTCCTTAGCAAATCAATAACTTTCGGGTGTATATGATCGTCAGAAACAGTCAAGATACCGAATGGTTGTTTTTCTCCAGCGATCATATTGATGTAAGTTGATGTTTTGAAGTCAATTAGTTTGTAGTTCTGAAGGTCAACAAGCAAACCAAAAGGTAGGAGGAAATCAGCTCCTATAATAGGACATGTGACTTGTGCTACAATGAAAGGGTATGCAAAGGAACGCTGTGGTCCCAAAATGTGGAAGTTAATTAAGCGTTTACCAAAAGTTGGTATCTTTGACCCGTTTACAGCAAATAGACATACGCCCGACACATTGTTTTTGTCTTTGAGACTTGCCGGAATAATTGAGTCGTCAGCACCACTGTCTACCAAAAATTTTGTTTGCGAGACCTCACCGAAAACGAAAAGTCGGTTACCTTTTGGATGGCAAGTACAACTTAACGTTTTGAATATTTTGACGTTTTGAAAAGTGAAGGCCATTTGTACCAGTCACTAAAGGTAACCGGCCTTAGAGTTTTCCAACGTGGAAGAAAATGAACAAGGTTGAATATATTTGCGTGCATTTCCTCTGAATTTCTGGTGGTACCAACATAAGTTTGACGTGCTACTTTTTGATCTTCTATATTGGACGTTGTTACTTGGAAAAGAACGCATTTGCTTCAACTCAGAATTAATTTTGGAAATTTCGTGCGTCAAGTTTTCTAAAATTTTGTACTGAGAATTTCGGACTTCTTCAGACAAAACTTTGATCTGACTAGCTTGGGATGAAACAATCCTGAGATCAACTGTTTCACTCAACTTTTTGAGATCAATATCCATAGTGACTAAAATTTGACGAATATTGAGCAGAAGTTGTTGTAGCCAGAGATTTTTCATAAATTTTTCTGGTAAGTCAGCAGATAAATTTTGCATATTTCTAAGCAGTTCAGATGGTTTTGAGTCTCCCAAATTTGAAATCGCTAGGAGCTGTTGAAAACGTTCAGTTTCGGAACCAGTATAATGTTCGATAAGTCGATTTTTTAGACTGATGTACTTGTTTGTCAGTGGAGGGGCGATTACAATATCGCTTACAACTTACAACTTCCAAGATCTGAGTATCAACGGCTGAAATAGCGATGTCGAACATGGTTTGATCGCATGTGATTTTGGTGGTTCGGAATTTTTCCAGAATGGAGGAGGTTTAACAGATATTCTTGATAGTTCTTTGTCCGGGGTCACCAATGTGGAATCCGTTTGTTCCATCTTAAAGTTAGGTATAGAAATAATTTGGAGAGAAAAATGATAAAGTAAATTTTATAATTTTAATATTATTTTTGTAATCCTTAAATTGAAAATTGTGCAATGAATTTTCACGAATTCAGAATGGCCAGTAGCAGACGGTATACCACAAGCTCCGGACCAATAGTATTAACGAAACTCGGCCACGGAGTTCGGCGGAACTACATATTCCTAGTAACATAGTACCTAATCAAAGGGTGGAGAGTACATGAGGATTGTTCAACGCGTGCTGTTTAGGGTCACGCGATATATCATCAAAATATTTACTATCTAGGTAGGTATGTCTATTTTTTTAAAAAAAAAAAATATTGTCACTGGCTCTTGTTATAATTCCAAATTTCGTCATTTTTACGACATCAAACTGTATCTACCAAATAGTGCGATCAGACTTGGCCTTATTTTTCACATTTAATTTTATGTTTTTGTGGGATAATTATCTAATAAAACTCAATGTAACGATAAATATTTGTGTGTGTATGTATCACTAATTGTTTAGCCAAAACGGTAAGAGATATCGAAAAATTGATGAGAATGGGCCCCTCCCCAAAACCATAGGCCTAAACACCAGTTAAAATATCAGAATTCAAAAATGTCTAACGGCCGATTTCTTAATTTTTGACCGAATTTAGCAGGTCGATTTCTTAAATCTTGTCGCGACAACATATCAACTCAAAGCGAGAAAGTTTTAGGTGGCCTTTTAAAAATTAATTTGGAATATAGTTGGCAAAAAACGGTCCAACCGTTTTCGAGTTAAGGCCGTTTTTCCGACTTTTGTAAGGGGAATAATAGAATACTATTAACTTCCGATTTTTACTTTCTCTTCCTATAGAAGATAAAGTATTGTAATCGTGCAGAAATTTTGAACATTTTTTGGCCCAAAAAATCGTCTGACGGAACCCAAAACACCAAAAAAGACAAATATGTCAATTCCTATTGCTATTGGGCCATATTTTCACTATTTCGGGTCATTTTTGAAGTTTGAAAATATTTGGAGCCATGGGGTCCAAAAAACCGATATTTCCGATGTTCCACGTATGACGTACGTACGGAATCGTGTACAGAGCTCTGGGAGCCAAACCGCTCGTCCGATTTTGATGAAATTTGGCCCACGTGATCTATGGGCAAAAAGCTCAGCCCATACATTTTTTTGATATCGCCCCCAGGGGCGGTCCTAGCCTCCCCCCCGAACAGGTTTTTTGGGACCGAATCTCTAAAATCCAAACCACATAACCAATTTTGATGAAATTTAAAATCAGTAATTATGGAATCATTTTATCTAAAATAAATGGTCTCACGTAGGTGTATCCCTATCAGGGGGGCCGCCAGGGGCCAAAAAAGGTCCGCCAGGAGCCAAACAATGGAAATTCCTTTTAAAATAAAAAAGAACAGTAATTTGCACATGATTTTTTTTAAAAAAATAATGTCTAGAGCCTCCAGGGATCATTCAAAGTATTGGAAATTATATAACCACTGTTTTTAACCTTTTATTCAGAGTCCCTCCCCCCTCGATTTAGGACCAAAAACGTCGCAATTGGACCAAATCTCTAAAATGAAAACCACATTACCAATTTTGATGAAATTTAAAATGGGTAACTATGGCATCGTTTTATATAAAATAAAATAATAATGGGCCCATGTGGGTTGGTCTTTCTCAGGGGCCCAATAAGCTCCTTCAATTGACTATCGCTTTTAAAAGAAAACGGTCCTTTTATTCACTTAAAATTCAAAACAATTGATGCCTGGAGCCTAAAGGGATTATTGGACTCAATATATTCACTGTTTCTTTTAGTCAGAGTCCCCCTCCACGGTTTAGGACCAAGAACGTCGCAATTGCTGGACCAAATCTCTAAAATCCTAACCATACAACCAATTATGATGAAATTTAAAATGTGTAAGTAAATAGGGTATTAGTTTATATATATATATAAAAAAAATAGGCCCATGTGGGTGCGTTTTTGACAGGCGCACCGCCAGTGCGCCCCGGCAGTATCCCAGAAATGAAAAAAGAACATAAAATTCATCCGATTTTGATAAAATTTGGTATGCACAGCCACCCAAGTATTATATTTGACATTTTTTGGTGTTTTGTAGATTTTTTGCATTTGGGGCCCGGGCAGGCCCCAAATGTGAAAAAACATAAATTTTGTCTGATTTTGATTAAATTTGGTATGCAGCGTCGTGATATTGACAAGTTTTGGTATTTTGTATTAATTTTGGTTTTGGGGCCAAAATTATACTATCACTAAAGAGCAATGTCTACAGCCGAAGGCAGCCAAATCTTTTTAAACTGACAGTATTATTAAAGAGCAACGTCAGCAGCCGTAGGCTGCCAAATCTTTTTAATCTAATACTGTCACTAAAGAGCAATGTCCACAGGCGAATGCTGCCAAATCTTTTTATAATAATACCATCACTATAGAGAAAAATCCATAGCCGAAGGCTGCAAAATCTTTCAAAAGAATAATATCACTGAAAAGCAATGTCTACAGCCGAAGGCTGCCAAATCTTTTTAAACTAATACTGTCACTAAAGCGAAATATCCACAGACGAAGGCTGCCAAATCTTTTTATAATGATACCACCACTATAGAGAAAAGTCCACAGCCAAAGACTGCAAAATATTTCAAAAGAATACTATCACTGAAGAGCAATGTCCAAAGCCGAAGGCTGTCAAATCTTTTTAAACTCATATTTTTATTAAAGAGCAACGTCAGCAGCCGTAAGCTGCCAAATGCCTAATCACTAAAGAGCAAAGTCCACAGCCGGAGGCTTCAAAATAATAATATCAGTAAAGAGCAATGTCCACAGCCGGAGGCTGCCAAATCTTTATATAATAATACCATCTCTAAAGAGCAAAGTCCACAGCCAAAGTCTGCCAAATCTTTATATAATAATACCATCTCTAAAGAGCAAAGTCCACAGCCGAAGTCTGCAAAATCTTTTAAAATAATACTATCACTAAAGAGCAATGTCCACAGCCGAAGGCTGCACAATCTTTTTAAAATAAAGATCACTAAAAGACATCAAACTTTAGAAGAGCATCATCTACATTCGATGGTAGTTTGACAGAATGATTAAGGAAGAGAAAGGTACGGTTTTCCCTACCATTTATTTACTTTCCTTATCCTATAAAATGGAAATTATTGCAATGAGCTGAAATTTTCGATGTCAAGTACTCAATGCCAAAACACGTTTGGTGTCCCCAGAGCCCAAATCACGAGTTTCAGCCATTAGTCCGTTTGAGTGTCTGTCTGGCTGTCTGTCCGTCTGTCTGTCAGTGAACAAGATATCTCAAGTACGGCAAGTGCTAGAGACTTGAAATTTGTTACGTATGTCAGTTAAATAAGCTTTTGGTGAAAATCGAATATACCGTTGACGGATTTATGGCGCTTTTTAACGGTTTAATCCTGCTTGAAATGAGATTGGTAATAGATAGAACTTTAATCTTGGTGCCTATTCATATCAATATCATACAAAAAAAAATTGAAAAATACAACTTAGGTTGAAGTGTAATACATTGTTTGCCGCTAATTAGCGGTTGAAGCCCTTTTTTTGGTGGTTCCACCTAAAACCAGACAGGAAAGAGCTAGAAGCTGAAATGTGGTGCCTATTCATATCAATTGAATTGAAAAATACAACTTAGGATATATCAAGAAGTGTAATATATAATTATTTTTCCGCTCTGAGGACATCAAAACGTGTTTTGGCATTAAAAACTCGACAAAACTCGACACGTGTTTTGGCATTAAAAACTCGAAAATTTCAGCCCATTACAATACTTCCTTCTTTTTTTATCGATAAGGAAAATCGGGTGATATTCGCACCAGATTTCATCATAGAATCATAGAATACTATTAGCACAGGAATGGCCATGCCTCTGAGGCGCCGAGCTATAGGCTGTAGTGAAGCACGGGCGAAAGAGCTAGTTACAGTAAATATCTAGTTGTTATGGTATAAAACACAACAAAATTTGAAAGGAAATAATTTTGTCTGAAAGTCTTATCAAATACCTAGCGTGAGAGGGGCACGAATGTATAACGAACACACAAATTCAGCAAATATACCAAATTTTGGTACAAATAAAATTGTGCCAAAGTTTGGATTCATGACAAAAAGTGTGTTGCCACCTTAATAACTATTTTGATGGTACATCGCGTGACCCTACACAGCATGCGTTGAACAATCCTCAGTCAACTTTCATCCTTCGACTCGACTAGAATGGTGGTGATGAATCGAATGATTCGAAACTACTTCCTTCATAAGTAATTTTAAAAATTGTTTTGTTTTAAATTAATTTATTTTAATAGTAAATATATAACGATATACCTGCCACATGATTATGAACAAATGAATTATCTATTTGGAACTTTGTCGTTTGATCATATGCAAATTGATCAGATGCATCTGCATACACACTTGTCAAATATACAAAATCTTCATACTCAGGACACTCCGCTAGAAAGTATGTTAACACTTTAACAAGCAGTCCAAATGTACTATCATCTTGATACCTGGGTCTATATTTTTTATAATACGATTTGAAAGCACTAAAATTCATGTTATTCCAATGTTGCCAACCATTCTTTTGCATGATGCTTTCCATATATGTGTAAAATCTATGAAAGAAAATTATAAAAAATAGTTTATTCTCATTAAAGCAATCTTCCTAGTCTAGTGGGTATCGCACTGGCATTAACCTCAGTGTTGCGGTGAGGACCGACCGGGCTTGCCCGTGAACTCATCCTCGTTGAGAAAGGCATATTCTGGATCTCGAAAGAGACCCGGAAAATGTTGGGGGAGGATGCTCCAAAGAGAATAATATCTCTGATCTAAATCCAGAACTTGAGGCTGAACACTGACGACATTACTCTCGTCAGTGCTCAGAATGGCATCATGGGCACTACTAGTCGCCCTTGAAGGAGTTTCCCTGGCAGTTCTCAGGGAGGAGGGCTACAAATTTAGCCATGGCCTCCAGAAGATCCCTGTCAGAATCCCGGGGGAGAGAAAAGCCATTTCCAATGTTGAGGGTCATTCAAATAAACCTTCCAACATAGTAGGGCAGCCACTGCTGCCCTATGCAGGCTTTTCCTCGCCTGTAACATTGACGTGGCCCTGATCTAAGAACCCTGGGTACCTATGAAAGAAAATTATAAAAAATAGTTTATTCTCATTAAAGCAATCTTCCTAGTCTAGTGGGTATCGCACTGGCATTGACCTCAGTGTTGCGGTGAGGACCGACCGGGCTTACCCGTGAACTCATCCTCGTTGAGAAAGGCATATTCTGGATCTCGAAAGAGACCCGGAAAATGTTGGGGGAGGATGCTGGGGGGAAAGTTTCAGCGCTCGGAACCACTAGGGCGCAGATCATTTATGATAAAACAAAAACATGTGTTCTTGTCAACCCTAGGATATCGTTTCTCACACTGACAGGGTACTGTTCACAGGGCCTGACAGTTGTTAGAATAATGTACCAAGAAAAAAGGGCTCAGAAGGCAGCAATATTTTCCTCGGTTTATTTTCCGTGGGACTCTCCTAGTCCACCACCCTCTTCGGGGTTTATAAACTTGGTAGATTTTGCGAGGCTCTCAAAACTGCCGCTTCTGCTTGGTGTCGACTCAAACGCGCATCATGAGAGCTGGGGATCTACTGGAACCGATCCAAGAGGTGAGTGTCTTCTAAATTATTTAATTTCGGAAGGATTATTCGTGTTAAATTAGTCTGCTCGGTGTCGACTCAAACTCGCATCATGAGAGCTGGGGATCTACTGGAACCGATCCAAGAGGTGAGTGTCTTTTAAATTATTTAATTTCGGAAGGATTATTCGTGTTAAATCAGGAGCCGAGCATACCTTTTTAACCAAAAACAGAAGAGAGTATATTAGACATAACTATTGCCTCTTTCTCGTTTAGCTCCCAGATTGCGGGATTGCATGTATCGGAGGAACCGTCGCACTCGGACCACAGGTATATATACTACGTGGTCTCGGGTGCTGACAAGCCTGAAGTTACATACCGTAATCCCCGCAAAACACACTGGGATAGATACAGAAGACGGACATAAGAAGTAACCCGGTGTCGTCCAACCTGGCTACTGCCATAACCAAAGCCTATGAGGAAAACTGCCCTGTTGTCAGAGTCACTAACAAGAAAACCAGTTGGTGTACTGACGAGCTGACTCGGCTCAGAAGGTCGACTCGGTGGCTGTTTAACAGAGCCAAGATAAACAATGACTGGGAAGCATATTACCACTCAATAAAAAAATACAACGAAGCTATTCGCACGGCAAGGATGGAGAAACCTATGCCACGAGTTTCAAAAAAAAAAAAAAANAAAAAAAAAAAAAAAAAAAAAAAAAAAAAAAAAAAAAAAAAAAAAAAAACATCAAGACTTCTGAAGATCATATCACACTGGGGACTCTAAAGAGACCGGATGGAAGATACACGGAAACTGGGAAAGAGACTATGGAGCTCCTTCTCCAGGCTCATTTCCCAGATTCCGAAACGACTAACCTGCAGTCAATCAATAGCGGCCGTCGGGATCGACGGGATCTTTCCGGATCTTCTTCAGCAGGGAAAGAAGATGATTGTGCCCATCCTTTGCAGATTATTCAGTGCAAGCATAGCGTCAGGCTATGTACCAATGTCCTGGAGAAATGGAATGGTGGTATTCATCCCAAAGCCTGGGAAGAAGACATACTCAGAGGCAAAATCGTTGACGCCAATCACCCTCTCGTCTTTTGCTCTGAAAACGCTTGAAAAACTTGTTGATAAATATGTGAGAGGAAACTCGCTGAGAGAAAAACCACTCCATAGACACCAACATGTGTATCAGGCGGGGAAATCGTGTGAATCGGCCTTACACCAACTGGTGTCTAAGATTGAAAACACGCTCTTTTATAAGGAGGCCGCTCTTGGGGCGTTCCTTGACATCGAGGGGGTGTTTGACCTTACGCTCTTCGAGGCCATGACACAGGCGTCGCGCAGTCGGGGAGTCGAATCCACTCTCTGTGGGTGGATCGGAGCCATGCTGCAGAGCAGAAATGTGAGCATTGATATGTTTGGGGAAACGGTGAGTGCTAAGGTCAGAAAGGGGTGTCCACAGGGAGGGGTTCTGTCTCCCCTTCTATGGAACCTAGTAGTTGATGGCCTCCTTGAAGACCTAAACAACAATGGGTATTTCTTGCAGTGTTATGCTGATGACATTGTCATAGTGATCCGGAGGAAATACCTGAACACAATCTCTGATCTGATGCAGTCCGCATTAAAGGAGGTTGAAACCTGGTGTGGTGCGGTCAACCTCAGGATGAACCCGATATAAACCACACTCATTCCATTCACCAGGAAGAGGAAACTGGAGGAATTAGTTCTTTCATACTTCTTTGGTGAACGCTTATCACTTGCGGGAGAAATGAAGTACCTGGGAGTCACCCTAGACACCAAGTTAACACGGAACCCTCATATGGAAAGACTAAAGGACAAGAAGAACATTTGGAAAAAGTTGAGGACTGAAGCCGCAGGTCATGTACTACCTGTACCGCGCGGTTATCAGACCCATGGTCACCTACAGCTGCGTTGTGTGGTGGCCAAAAACTGACCAAAGACAGGCCAAAGAACTACTGGACAAGATTCATATACTGGGCTGTCTTTGCATCAGGTGTGCTATGAATAGCACACCCACCTTGGGGACACTCGTTGAACTTGCACCCCTTGATATCCAAATCAAGGGAGTCGCCAGGATGATGGCCTTTAGGCTAAAGTTAAACAATACCTGGACCGCCTAGCAATATGGGCACTCCAGAATCTCTGGTGCCATCAAAGTTCGCGTCTTCGAGATGGGCTCCGACAGAATGGCTGCAGAGGAAATCTTCGACAGCCCTTTTAATGTCGTCATTGGGACGACTGAGGACTGGAAGGTAAAAGGAAATAGGCTTCTGTCCAGGGGAGCCATGGTGTGGTACACCGAAGGCTCTAAGACAGGAGAGGGATTTGGGACTGGTGTCCACTGCGTGGGACCCAGGGTAGACCTACGCTAGGGTGTATCAGGCAGAGATCCTCGCAATCCGCACCTGCACAGAGGAGATCATAAAGTTGGGACTCTCTAAAAAGGAGATTCACATTTTCTCTGATAGCCAGGCAGCGCTGAAGGCTATAGTCAGCTATAGCACGACTTCCAAGATAACTTGGGGATGCCAGCTGGCACTTAAGGAACTGGCACAGAACAACCGGGTTAACCTTGGTTGGGTGCCAGGGCACAGTGGTATTGCCGGCAATGAACAAGACGATCAGCTGGCAAGAATGGGGTCAGCAACACCATTCATTGGGCCGTAGCCCGTTATCGGACTAAGCACGACTGAGATCAAGAATTTCATAGACGGATGGGGTTTTTCGAAACAATCTGAGGCGGTGCAAGGACGTCTCCGGCCTGAGACACATCAACGCTGTGTTACAGGGACCATCCAAGGACCTTACTATAGAGATCCTTGCCCTTAGTCGCAAAAACATCAGACTAGCCACAGACCTGATCACTGGACACTGAGTCTGAGAAAACATCTGCACACTATGGGCTTCCATCAAGACCAGGTTATGTGCAGATTCTGTGGGGAGGATCAGGAGACTGCTTCTCACGTCATCTTTGATTGCAACTCCCTAATAGCGTGGAGATTAAGTACGGGACAGCTGCACACCAGGCTTGACATTCACGCAAAACACCTAGCCAAAAGGCTGATCAAGCTTGCGCAGATCTTAGGCATTAGCTAGAACCATGCTACTTTCCAAACACAAAAAGCCCAGAAGAGGCTTAGGTGCAGGGGCTTATATAGCCCTAAAGAGGAATTTAGCTCACGAATATACGAATCACACTGGCATTGCACTTGGGGGACCCGCGTTCTACAGTGGCGTACCTATAGGGTGGGGCCTGGGGGGCGGTCGCCCCGGGCGCAATGATTTGGGGGCGGCAAAACGATATTGAGAAGCACCACTTCGGGATGGGCGAGAAAGCTGAAATTTGATACAAAGGTTTTCCGAAGTACAAAAAGTCATATCCTTGAATAAAATATTGAATTTTCTAACTAGGAGTGGTGCTCACTCTGGGGGGTCGGTTCAACCAAAAACCCATATTTAAGAAGTATTACTTAGGGATGAGAGAGAAAGCTGAAATTTTATATGAAAGTGTTCCGCAGTGCAAAAAGTAATCTTTCAGTAAAATATTGAATTTTCTAAACAGGAGCCGTGTTCATTCTGGGGTCGGTTCCACCAAAAATCTAAAATTGAGAATATTTAATTTCGCGATCTTGAAATTGTTGTTGAATTTTGTAACCGTAGCGAAGCACGGGAAAACAGCTAGTATACTATATAATTATATTTTGTCTGCTCTCGCGTTGTTTTAACGAGACGAGACCGCGACCGATACCTGATTATTGTTGTAACAACAAAAATGAATTCTTCTTCAACTACTACATAGATCATTCCAGATATTAGTCTCTACAAGATACTCTCTGTTTAAAATGAAATCTTCTTCAACTACTACATAGATCATTCCAGACATTAGTCTCTACAAGATACTCTCTGTTTAGGTAAATGAGAGAATCCAGAGATCTAGCAAAAGAATGGGGCATAACAACTGTTTTTAAAAATAAAAGACGAAAAATATTTAAGTATCTATGACCTTCATGCATTATTTCGGCGTCGGGGCAGTTGAAATAAACATTGATCGTAAAGGAGTGAATCTAAATATTTTATTTTTCATTTAATTGATTTTATGTTTTTTCGGATTTTCCCCTTTACTTGGGCTCTAGATATACGGGAAGTGCCTGAAACTTTTGATGATGAGTGAATGAATCAGTCAGTCAGTCAGTATCCAAAAGTGCAAATTCAATCTCCCGCTCTGGTTAATATGAACTTTTGATGTTTATCCTGTAGTACTCCCGCCCTGGTTAATATGAACTTTTGATGTTTATCCTGTAGTACTGTATTATAGTCGGAATGTATGTTCAAAATTTCAATGACCTATCCCTTGTAGAACCGTTATCTGACGGTGTAAAAATCCCGTGAATTGCTTCGTGTAAAGATAAGCTGGTGCTTTCTGGAACTTGGCCTGACGCACTGCCGTACGCTCAGATCTTATTGAAATAATACTTTCACTAGAGCAGAGGTTCCCAAACTGGGGGGCGTAAAGGCAAGCCAAGGCGGGGCGCGAGACCAGTTGAATTATTATCATTTAGTTAAAATATATGTACACATTTTTTTTACAAAAGTAATTTTATTGAACATGATGTTTAGAAAATTTTAATAGGATAGCATTCAGCAACACATTAGCGTTTTGATTGAGATATAGCATTCAGCAACACATTAGCGTTTTGAATGAAATATAGCATTCAGCAACACATTAGCGTTTTGAATGAGATATAGCATTCAGCAACACATTAGCGTTTTGAATGAGATAGC
>CM022884.1:16786874-16797680 GCA_012654025.1 Pachypsylla venusta
ACATTAGCGTTTTGAATGAGATACCATTCAGCAACACATTAGCGTTTTGAATGAGATAGTATTCAGCAACACATTAGCGTTTCAAATGAGATAGCATTCAGCAACACTCATATCCATTCATAATTTATAATGTAATGGGGAGGGGGCGTGGGAGGCTTTCATTTCAAGATAAGGAGGCGCTGTACCAAAAAGTTTGGGAACCCCTGTTATAAAGCCTTTCGAACCAAAACTTACCCGTAATTCATCTATTTCTTCATTTACATTGTGTTTTTGACGTAACCATTTCAGTGCCATAACAGCATCACTAGTTCTATTATGACTTAAGAGAAACAAAGGCGATTCTGGTAGAATAAATATGAACACAATAAGGCACATGACAGGTGGAATTGTAGAACACACGGTAAGAACTGTGGAGGAGTAATAAGGACCAACACAATATTGTAGTAGAAGTCCTAGGACGATGAATAATTGCATCAATGAACCTAGAGCAGTTCGTACTTGAGTCTGTGAAAACAAACATGAAAAAATAGAATTATTAAAAATAGAAGTAGAATTGTAGAACATATGGTAGAATTGTAGAACATATGGTAGAATTGTAGAACATACGGTAAGAATTGTGGAAGAGTCATATGGACCAACACAATATTGTAGTAGAAGTCCTAGGACGATGAATAATTGCATCAATGAACCTAGAGCAGTTCGTACTTGAGTCTGTGAAAACAAACATGAAATAATAGAATTATTAAAAATGTAAGTAGAGTTTCTTTGTGGTAAGGCCCAAAGACCTTTTCACACTGTTTGTGGGTATCACAGTATTACTAATCAAGGTCGTATCACACTATTTGTCATGATGTCAAATGTTTGTCTTTCTTTCAAACAGTGTGATCGACAAATATATTTGATCAATTTCTCTATATGGTTGTCACTTGTTTTTTTTTCGGAATTATATGGGGTGGTAACATTTTCAGATATCTTTCATATCAATTGAATGTACATACAAGTATCAAAAAGGATTAGTCTTTCTTGCTGAAAATTATGTTGTCATTAGATAAGCTATTAGGTATTCATAAAGTACAGTTGTTATTTTCTGAAATTTGATGCAGTTCTTATACTGCGTGTCCTCTCGGATGGTTTAGAACCCGCGACCCCTGGATTACCAAACCGAAGCTATGACCACTGAGCTACCAGAGCTGGTAGCTCAGTAGGAGATATTTATCAGGAGATGATCCCCTAAACCTTGGGTTTTTATAAGGACCATTACTTTAGGGACACCCTGAAAATAGATATCTTACTTAAGATATCTTTCATTTCGCCCTCTCACTTGGATTAAATGTTCAACTCACGTCTGAAATTTCCGCAATGTAGATTGGCGTCACCATGAATGTGCAACCAACAGCAATACCAGTCATGAATCGAGATAAGTACATAATATTGAGAAGACTGAAGAATTCATTATTTAAGGAAGACGAAATAGTGGGAGCGAAGTGGGAGCCAAACCTGAAATCAGAAAAAAACAACTCTTAAATCTCAGAAGTGACGAATTTTTAATTCTACGTATTTTAAAGAGGAAATATAAATTCTTGAAGTAAAAAACTGCCGATGTCAAGGGACTTTTTAGTCCTACTGTTGTTGTTGTAGCGGCAACCATGAGCCAAAGAAGGCTAAAATCAATGATATTGGTATACATTTGTTTCATCACATCAAATAATCACCTTAAGTGTTTAGGTTGCCCTGGAACGTCGAAGCAACTATCTGGGGACACCAACTATCTGAGGACTTTCATCAGCCCTGTTCGGGCAGTATAAATAAGGACTATTATTATTAAAATAATATTTCAAACACATAGAAAGATAGTCAGCGTCTATAGCGCGTTGAATACACTAGTTCTCGTTAGATCACTGAAGTTAAATGAGGTTATATTAAGTGGGTGACCACGTAAGTTCGCGCCTCGTGATTCTGGCTATTTTTCCGGCCCAACCCATACTCGGTGAGGTCAATGTGGGATGTGAGTAGCTGGTTTGTAAGTTTCAAGCGAATGGAGGGTAAAAACCTCGTCTCGGATGATCAATAGATCTTAAAGCGAAGTTAAGCTAAAAAAAAAAGTTATCCCGGCACAAATTTTTGGCCAACTCTTTAAAATGATCCATGCGATGTACAAAAATCCAGCATAGAAGAAGTTTGGTTATAAACTGTTTTTAAGTAGCGCTACTGAAAACTTACCTAATAAGGCCAAGGAAATAATAAATAAAATCATATCTAAAATAATAGTCATTTTTCTTCCAATTCGATCGACAACTCTATTTGCAAGAAATGGACCTATGACAGCTCCAACAGCTAGAAGCGAAGTGAGCCACGATCCTTGAATCTCGTTAATGATATTATCTTTTTCCAGTTTGATGATCGATGGAGAAGACCAACCCATAGCACAGCCTGCTGCCATAGAAGAGAAATTGGCTGAAAGTAAAATAAAAAGCATATCAATTAATTTTTAATGATTTTTTTCATTCAGACAACTCGAAAATACATTTTTGGGTAAGGGTATTTAAATTTATAATAAA
This sequence comes from Pachypsylla venusta, assembly GCA_012654025.1. NCBI lineage: Eukaryota > Metazoa > Arthropoda > Insecta > Hemiptera > Aphalaridae > Pachypsylla > Pachypsylla venusta. Next base: position 16,789,433 of record CM022884.1, read on the forward strand.
GAAACCAAAGACCTGAGCTACAAAGGTCTTAAATTATATTTAAAAAATCATGTGATTGAAATTGCTCCCTATAATCTTGAGGAGTACATGACTAATAGTTACCTTTTTGTACACAGATAATTATTACATCTTCAAATAACATAAATATTTTAATGTTTAATNAATATTTATTTCTAAATTAAATTAAAACAAAACAATTACCAGAAATACTATTTATAACGAAACCAAGTTTCGAATCATTCGATACAACATCGGTCTAGTCAATTTGAAGGATGGAGGATGACTCCGAGACATTCTGGGTTTCGAACCCGCGACCCATATATTACCCTCAGACGCCTTTGCCACTGAGCTAACGGTGCTGGTAAATCAAAATTTAGTTCGGTTTTCTGACTTAATTTTGATTCTTTTTCATTAAAAAAAAAATTGAAATCGTCTGCTGTAAATTGATTTGCAATAAAAAAAAAGAGGAAACTTGCCGCTATAATCCATAGTTATTCGATTGTCATCAAGGAACTGCAACTGATTAGCTGAGTTACCCCGAGAACACAACCAGACTAAGCAGAAAATTAAAAACAAACTTTTTTCAAATTTTTGACTCAACTAGTATTCTAATCCGGTACCTCCATTGTGCAAGCCGAGTGTAATGCACACACTGTCAAGGAGATATCTAGCCCCATGTAGTTCTACCCCTCTGGTGCAAGCCGAGTGTGATGTAGACTCTGCCACGGAGACATCTAACCCCATGTAGGTAGGTACTACGTTATTATTTACTTACCGCATATTGCAGCAAGATATAAATTTCTTCTCTTTTCATTATTCAACAATGACGAGTCAGATGATAATTCTTGTAATGGCTGAGAGGCCTCTTCGTCGTCTCTATGGGGAGGCATAATCTATTACAAAATTCTATTGTCACCAGTTTTAATGATTGTTCTCTAGGGAAATAATACGTCTTACAAGTGGCACGTCATTGCACTGATAAAATGAAAATTTAATTATGTATTAGAATAATCGCATTAATAAATATAAATAGAAAGTTAATCAATCAATAATAGTCCTGATAAGGAATTGTTTTGATAAGTATTAAGTAATGAGCTAAAAGCTAAAAAGTCCACCAGTAACTGATAAGAAATTAAGAATTGATAAGTGACAACGTTAATGTTCTTGGAGTACGATTTAGGGGAGAACCGTAGGGTCCTCGAACAAGGGAAAAATCCCACTAGTTTTAGTTTGAAAACCAGAGGCGAAGTCTCAAATCGTAACACTACACTGAAACATTCTGAGGGATATTTTATTAACATATCGTGAGATTGTTTTATTTAAAATATCTCACTTTATTTATGACGTCACAGAAAATATTTTCAGAAATATATTTCTAACTTCATTCAGCTGAAAAATCAAAACAATAGTAAACAGCTGTTTATTGATTATCAGTGCAGTGATCAAAATTTCTTTTTTGTTTAGTGAGATCATGATTCTTTCTTTTAAAAGACCAAATTAATTTTAACAATTTTAGGTACTTCAAGCATTTGTTATTATATTTGTTTGTGTTCTTCTGTATTATCTCGAATTAGATAATCATGGGAGCATTATTAGCTGCCCCAATGGCACTCTGTACAGCTGCACAGGTAACGTAACCCATTGCAATATTTTATTAGTTCTTTGTTCTAGAATGTATATAATATCTATGTATAATCTGTAGATATACCTAGTAGTGTAACGATTGACCAATGACTTCATCATGTTTGTCCAAAACTCCTTGAGGTTTTCAAAGATATGAAAATGTGAACTCTTTGAAAAAGATTTCGCAGACAAAAGAACTGATCAATAAATAATCAATGAAATTGATATGGGAGTATGGGGCCATTTGTCATCTTTCTCTAACGATCCCAGAAAATTCCATCTAAATTAAGTAACTCGTAAGAATTATTGCGAGGAGGTTATTTACCTCCGTGGTCCTTTAGAAGCAACGACACGCTTCAAGTTCTCCTGGACTGTCGCTTTAAATAGCTTGTAGCAGCTTCTAAACGACAAATGTCCTAAACACCCCGAGCCTAAATGGTGGTCATTTTAAGTGAGGTCTAAAATTCACAGAATTACTTGATGCTACATCCTTTCCATTCTCCGTAAGAATTCTTTAGTATCAACAATTCATGGCGATTTGTTGCAATCCAGCCCCACGGTTGTTAACCTATGATGATGAATATCAAATTCTAAGAAATACCTACTATTATGGAAAAAAATTTTTTAAAAAAAGAACGAGATTAATTATCTACCCATAATATAGGTATTTCGGAACAAATTTTTATTAGGTGCCTATACTAGTTTTATCCAAAAGTCAGAAAACACTATTAGCTGTAGTACCTAGCAGTAGTTTTTGAGTAGTAAAACAGTTGACTTCCCACAGCTGTACTAAAAATCAAATCAATGAGGCATATTATGGTGACCCCGATCAATTCTTTAGTATTAAGCTTTAGGGTCATTTTATGGTTTGATTTTTTTATTTTATTTTTAATGGAAAATTTGTTATTGACTGAACGAAGTGGAGGACTAGTTTTAACTGGACGATTTTTTTCTTCGATTTCTTTGTTTTTAATATTTCAAGTTGGAATAACATTGTTCATTAGATTTAAGTGCACAGATTGCAATTATAATAAAATAATTTTTGTTTAAAAAAAAATATATGTTTGGGCAGTTTGGGTACCAGGATAACTTTTGAACGTTTGATCCGATTTCAACGAATCTTGGTATGGGCATTAAATATATTATTAGATTATGCTGACAATAAGTTTTAGGGCCTCAAGATGGCCATTTTAACTAATTGGCACGAGTCTACAGAAGAACGATTATGCACGCTGTAACCTTTTTGTTTTCTTTTTTTCAGGCGGCTTGTTGTTGTGGAAGCATGGCATGTAGCCTTTGTTCTTGCTGTACCAATGGTAAAAGTTCAACTCTGACTCGTATTATGTATGCTGTTATGCTTTTGGTTGGTACTATTGTAGCTTGTATTACATTGGCACCTACGTTACAAAATTTTCTACGAAAAGTGCCATTTTGTACGGAATCTGAATCGTTAGCACAATCATTAACGGGATCTATTGATTGTCAAGCTGTTGTTGGATACATGGCAGTTTATAGAATATGTTTTGGGTTGGCAATGTTCTTTTTATTGATGGCATTTATGATGATTGGAGTAAAAAGTTCAAGAGATAATCGAGCTGCTATACAAAATGGGTGAGTTTTGAAATTTTCTTTTTCTGGATAGCAACACTAAATTATTTTATTGATACCTTAGCAGGATGTGCTCGCTTCGCCTGGCGCATTAGACGTATGGCCATTCTAGTAATAATAGTAATCTTTGATTTTCCTATGTGATCTAAGAGATCATCTAAACTTTCTCGCTTTGAGTTGTTGTCACGTCAAAATTTGAGATATCCGATCGTGACTCGTTGAATTTGTTCAAAACTATGAATATCAAAAATCGTAAAATAACTCGAAAAAGGTTCGACATTTTTGAAGTTACACTTCCTTAGGCGCGTTATGAAAAATTGAGAGTTGAATTTTAAGATGCGCGCGCACCTTAAACACAAAATTATTACCACATCAGTGTAACTACCTAGCCTTAATCGACTGAAGCTGTCTAATTTTCTAAAAAAAAGTTAACAACGAGGAAAAAGTTTAGTCACTTAAAACTTTGTTTTTTTCATTTCAGTTTGTGGGGTGTGAAGTATGGTCTTGTCATCGTCTTCATTGTGGGAGCGTTCTTCATACCAGGAGATTCCATGTTTGGCCCTACCATGATGTACATCGGTATGGTGGGTGGATTTACGTTCATCCTAATTCAGTTGGTACTGTTAGTAGACTTTGCACACTCCTGGGCAGAAGTTTGGGTTTCTAATTACGAAGAAACGGAATCACGATCTTGGTAAGCATTTTTTTTTTTTTTTTTTTTTTTTTTTTTTTTTTTTTTTTTTTTTTTTNAATGTGTTTTAATATTTCTCTCTTTTAAATAAAGTATAAAATAAATGCTGTTTCTTTGTGTTAATTATGTCACAACTTTGGTGCTCACTGCAGCATTGTAGGATTCCCAATGTCAATCATTATCCAATTCCTTTAAATTTTTCAACCTTACCTACAATGCTGGCACCGGATCGCTATGCGCATTTTATCTCTATAGCTACTCATTGTCCTCACGAGGCTGAGTGGGCCCCGAAAACATCTAAACCACAGTGACAAATGTTTGACCCCGCCAGGATCCGAACCTGGGTTTCCCTAGTGCAAGACTAGTGCAGTGACCACTGATCCATGGGAGCTGGCATTTCTCTCATTTATGGTTTGTTATTCTCAATAATGAACCTTTATATCGTCGAGGAATCGGAAAATCAGTCGTAACTCAAAAACGGTTTATTTGTCTCGAGTTTAGTATACACCTAAACCTTTCTCATAAATCAATCTGTCTATTGGTGAAAACCGCATGAAAATACTTTCAGTAGTTTTTGAGTTTATCGTGAAAAGACAGGCAGGCGCGACTGGGGACTTTGTTTAATAATATGTAAGGAAGATTGTCGGTATTATGTCATTCAGGGTCGTATTGCTAGAATAGTTGGAATTACGAGAGTTGAGTGAGACACATCCGGAGATTGCTTTGTTTAAAAAATATGGATAGGGCTCCATCTCTCGAGGCAACATTATTGCTGCTACTTTTCAATACATGACAGAATGTAAGGGTGGCCTATTTATATTCACCGCATTTATTTTTTTTTCAATGAAATGAGAATCCATCTTGGAATTTGCAAGGGATTGGATTTTTGTGGAAATTTGAATCTTGTAAATTTGTTCTCTTATTTGTGAAAGATGATGTATGTAGTCATCTACGCGATACGAGAGCGGATGTTGCAATGTGCTCATTATTTGGTATTTTCTATAATTTTTCTCAAGATTTTTGGCTGAATAGTCGCTATTTCTTATCGAATCTTGATTTTCAAGGCTTCTAATGATTGTGGAGGATTCGTAGCTTATTAGCACAGACCCTAGATTTTAAGTAACCCCATAGAATAAAATTCTGACACTGTCAAATCGGGCGATCGCAGCATAGCCATTTTTCGATATCAGGTGTCCGGGGGAACTAAGAATATTTTCCGCTGATTTGAGAGAGCTAGACTTCTTTTTGTGGGGATATTTTGTCAATAATCCACGAACCTTGGAAGTCTTGAAAATCCACATTCGACTAGAAATAGCGGCTATTTAGCCAAAAACCCTGAGAAAAGTGATGGAAAATGTCGTTAAACGAGCACATTGAATCATCTGCTCCCGTGTCCACCTAAGTCACATCATCTATCACAACCAGGTTCAAATGTAGATCCCATTGAAAAAGAATATAAATGGGCTAGCCTGTATTTAGGTATATCATCGAACAATTTGCATATAACTAAACTGTTTCAATTATCGTAATTCCAACCGTGATAGGAATAAGGATTGCAAATTATTACGATCGATTCTGATTGATCCCATTGAAAAAGAATATAAATGGGCTAGCCTGTATTTAGGTATATCATCGAACAATTTGCATATAACTAAACTGTCTCAATTATCGTAATTCCAACCTTGATAGGAATAAGGATTGCAAATTATTAAAATCGATTCTCATTGAAAAAATAAATCCAGTGAATATAAATGGGCTAGCCTGTATTTAGGTATATCATCGAACGTTTTGCATATAACTAAACTGTCTCAATTCTCGTAATTCCAACCGTGATAGGAATAAGGATTGCAAATTATTACGATCGATTCTCATTGATCTCATTGAAAAAATAAATCCAGTGAATATAAATGGGCTAGCCTGTATTTAGGTATATCATCAAACGTTTTGCATATAACTAAACTGTCTCAATGCTCTTAATTCCAACCATAGTAGGAATAAGGAATATGTTACTCAAAAATAATTTCCTTGTTCTCTTTTGACTTGCAGGTGTTTCGCTCTGTACTCTGTCACCTTAATCAATTATACTCTAACTGTAATCGGTACTATTGTGCTTTTCAATTATTTTGCTGATGTAAGTGATTTTATTAGTGAAATAGAGACGTGAATTATGAATCGTTTGACTGATTAGATCAGTAATGAATCAGTCAGTAATCATTTTTGTGACTCACTCAATGAATCATAATCAAATGGATCCAGATCTAGCTCATATAATCACACTCAATTGAATGACAAAACCACAAATAAAGAATAACCTTGAAGTGGCCAATAGGATCATTCCATAATCAACAAACTTTTTTTTTTTTTTTTTCCGCTACTGATGCAACGAAAAACTCAATTAGCACAAAGGTACTTATTTATAGCTGCACTTTCATACATCGTACTCGATGATACCACTTTTGAATAATTGAAAATAATAAACCCATGTGTCACAAATAATCCCAACTATGAATATGTTTCCAGAACGACGGCTGTGGTCTGAACAAATTCTTCATCTCTGTCAACTTCATTCTGATTATCATACTCAGTATTGTGTCCATCTTGCCGGATGTCCAGGATCATCAACCTCGTTCAGGACTTCTACAGTCAAGTGTGGTAGCTCTCTATACGATCTATCTCACATGGTCTGCTCTCTCTAGTAACCCAGGTAAGTCTTTCTGATGACCTCTCATAATTGTTAGGTCTATGTATTAGTAAGACTTAGAATTTAAATACTCAGTATTGTGTCCATCTTTCCGGATGTCCACGATCATCAACCTCGTTCAGGACTTCTACAGTCAAGTGTGGTAGCTCTCTATACGATCTATCTCACATGGTCTGCTCTCTCTAGTAACCCAGGTAAGTCTTTCTGATGACCTCTCATAATTGTTAGGTCTATGTATTAGTAAGACTTAGAATTTAAATACTCAGTATTGTGTCCATCTTTCCGGATGTCCACGATCATCAACCTCGTTCAGGACTTCTACAGTCAAGTGTGGTAGCTCTCTATACGATCTATCTCACATGGTCTGCTCTCTCTAGTAACCCAGGTAAGTCTTTCTGATGACCTCTCATAATTGTTAGGTCTATGTATTAGTAAGACTTAGAATTTAAATACTCAGTATTGTGTCCATCTTTCCGGATGTCCACGATCATCAACCTCGTTCAGGACTTCTACAGTCAAGTGTGGTAGCTCTCTATACGATCTATCTCACATGGTCTGCTCTCTCTAGTAACCCAGGTAAGTCTTTCTGATGACCTCTCATAATTGTTAGGTCTATGTATTAGTAAGACTTAGAATTTAAATACTCAGTATTGTGTCCATCTTTCCGGATGTCCACGATCATCAACCTCGTTCAGGACTTCTACAGTCAAGTGTGGTAGCTCTCTATACGATCTATCTCACATGGTCTGCTCTCTCTAGTAACCCAGGTAAGTCTTTCTGATGACCTCTCATAATTGTTAGGTCTATGTATTAGTAAGACTTAGAATTTAAATACTCAGTATTGTGTCCATCTTTCCGGATGTCCACGATCATCAACCTCGTTCAGGACTTCTACAGTCAAGTGTGGTAGCTCTCTATACGATCTATCTCACATGGTCTGCTCTCTCTAGTAACCCAGGTAAGTCTTTCTGATGACCTCTCATAATTGTTAGGTCTATGTATTAGTAAGACTTAGAATTTAAATACTCAGTATTGTGTCCATCTTTCCGGATGTCCACGATCATCAACCTCGTTCAGGACTTCTACAGTCAAGTGTGGTAGCTCTCTATACGATCTATCTCACATGGTCTGCTCTCTCTAGTAACCCAGGTAANGCAATCCTTGAATTGAACTTGATTACTAGATCCTGCCTGGCAATCCATTCATTGAACTTTATTACTAAATCCTGTCTGGCAATCCATTCATTGAACTTGATTACTAGATCCTGCCTGGCAATCTATTCAATGAAATTGATTGCTAAATCCTGCCTGGCAATCCTTGAATTGAACTTGATTACTAAATCCTGCCTGGCAATCCATTCATTGAACTTGATTAGTAGATCCTGCCTGGCAATCCATTCATTGAATTTGATTACTAGATCCTGTCTGGCAATCCATTCTTTGAACTTGATTGAAAACTAGTGAACGGAATTTCATGCGGTTTTCACCAACATACAGAATGATTTATGAGGAAAGGTTAGGTGTGTAATGAACTCCAGAGAAGCCAACGAACATACCACGTTGAATACATCAGTTCCCGTCAAATCACTGAAGTTAAGCAACGTCGGGCGTGGTCAGTACTTGGAT
>CM022884.1:16805856-16816515 GCA_012654025.1 Pachypsylla venusta
GATTCCAAAGGTTCATTATTGAAAATAATAAACAAAGAACACGCATTGGGTGTTATTCAATATGGGAAAACATATATTTAGGAACCCCTGACTTACGAATTTGAAATCTAATGGATTACTATCTTCGTCTATGTAAAAGAAATTTGAAGGATTGCTAACTTCTTCTATGTAGATAAGGTTATCAGATTATCACATTGAGGACTGACTGAAGGCTAAAATCTTCCTATCCAATCAGACCAATCTCGTAATTCTATCAAATTAATCAAAGGATCGATAAAAGCATCTTAAGTCTGGTCAAGTTTGAGCAATGGTAAGTACTCACTTCCTTTTATTTGAGAGAATTCAATTACTTACTGATATACAATGTTACAGCTTTACTGCTATGAGGATCTCTTACTGCTAGAACTCTTCACACACTCATAATAAATGTAGCAAAGGAAAGCTTTTTCTCCTTACAAACAATTGTCCGATGCTTTCGAACTGATGTCTGAAATATTAGTTTGAAATCCCGTACAATCCATGTAATATGATGTAACAAGCGATACCTACCACGTAATATTACAATGGGTTATTTAGTTAGAAGGTCAGCCAGCGTCTATGGCATGTTGAATACACCAGTTCCCGTTAGATCATTGAAGTTAAGCATTGTCCAGCGAGGTTGTACCATGTGGGTGTCCACTTGGGTTCGCGCCCTCGTGATGCTGGCTATTTTCCCGCGCAACCTAGGCTGGGTGAGGTTAATGTGGCTGGATTGCAAGTTTCCAGGGAATGGAGGGTGAAACCCCCGTCCCGAATGACCAATAGATGTTAAGGAGACGTTAAGCCGAATTAAAAAAATAAAAGTTAGAATGTGTTATTATTATTAATTATTTATTGTGTTTCAGAGATGTCTTACCTGGACACATACTGTTTTTTTTCTCCTGGTTCATTAAAAATCCAGACCCGGAAAAACACCGACCATTTATATTATGGTTAGGGTAATTGATTTTGAAAGACATCTCAGTGGCAGACTGTACCCTTGTATTGCACCAGAGTTGCCGGGTTAGATTTCTGTTCAGGTTGATTTGAAATGATTTTTTCGATTTTTCTCCTTGGTCTGATTTTTATTGGAGATAACTCAGTTTGCTAAGGAAAATTGAGTAGCTATGCTATTAGCAGCCAGTTGCGGATCCACGGGCAACATTTCTTCGTGCAGCAACTTCAAAAAGTTCTTGGGAATTTCTCCGTCCCACACAAAAAAAAAATCCTCTGGACCCGCCCCTGAAATCAACAAAGCTCAATGATAATCGAGAGATCGTTAAAAAAAAACTTTTAAATTTACATTTACATTTTTTTTTCTTTTTTTCAGGCCTCGAATGCTATATTAGCTGGGTTAGGCATTGCCGCTATTGGTTTTGCCGGAAGATATATATTAAAAGTTGCACCTGAAGCTACGNTCAAGATTTAGGCTCTGGGGACCTCAAAAGTTGTTTTGGCATTGAAAGCTTGACATCGAAAATTTTAGCCCAGTAGAATACGTTTTCCTATGTATAGAATAAGGAAAATAAAAATGACCGAGAATGCACCTCCCCCCCCCCCAACAAAAACTCGTATCGTGGTTCGTATCCAAGCTATGGTAAAGCCTCGGGAAAAGACGCATTCGAATTTGTGGGCATCTGCTAATAGGTTGATATGGGGCGGGCTTAGTAATATTGGGAGAGATTTTTAAAAATGCCTTGTAATGCCCACAAAAATTGTTACATAATAACACAAACAAATATACATTTCTAATTGTTAATTCCATTTTATCTTATTTTTATTAATTTTATTCACTTAAATAATTTTCAATATTTTTGTTGTGGTAGTCCCCAATAATGGTTCTACAAACTCTCAATCAGTATCTATCTCTTGTGTCGATAGATCCAGAAACTGAGCAAACTCTACAGGTCTGTTCTATAGGTACCCTCCTCCACAATTACTATTCTTCCTAATATTCCAATACTTGGAGGCTAATAATTGACATGGGCTCCCAAAATTGACTTTAACTATGCCCCGAAAAAAATCCTTCTTTTTTTACCATTCATTAATTNATCAGGCTAAAGATTTGTTAGAACAGAACAAATAGCTCCTGAACTATTTAGTAGTATAAAGCTGTGATACATATTAATCAAACCCTAAGAATACAAATACTGTAATATTAGACGCCACAGATGAGTGGCAGTAAATCTATACGCAGTAATGTAAAAATTCAGCGATTTGATTTTAAAGGAGCATCCACACTACACAGTGAAAGTGTCAATGACCCATGCGCGGATACAGCCCTCTTGTTTTTTTTGGGGGGGGCACAATCGCATTTGAGCTGTGCTTTTCTTTCTCTCACTTTTATGTTTATCTTTAAATGTCTAAAGGTACGTCCACATTATGTCGATCGACACTGTCGACATAGTGTGGACGCCCCTTAAGATATGATTTGTTTTTTCTTACAGTTTGGTGTAATAGAGGTTGTAGTGACGTCAATTCAAGATGGTTTTCCAAAATGGATTAAGCGCCATTTAAAAAGGTACGACACCTAGGCTGTGTTGGACGTATTGGTAAAAAATGTTCCTGAGAACATTTTAAAAGGTACTACACCCAGGCTGTGTTGGATGTGTTGGTAAAAATGTTCCTGAGAACATTTTAAAAGGTACTATACCCAGGCTGTGTTGGATGTGTTGGCAAAAATGTTCCTGAGAACATTTTAAAAGGTACGAAACATATTAAAACAAGTTTGGTGAAAATCGGACCAAAATTGGCCATCTAACATAACTCCTCCTTAACCCCTATGTCTTCCTGATTCTAGATCTGACTCTGAGAGAGCAGAGAGTTAAGCTGAAGATCTATAACTGCCAAGCGACGTCTCCGTGGCTAAGAATTTGAATTTTAAGCAAAAAAAGCATCTCTTATTAAATTTAGTTTAACTAAGATATAACCGCTCGTGGTATTTCTTTGTAATCAACAGGAGCTACTCAGTTGTCTTCTCGAAGCAGAGTGCATTCCTATGAAACTAAAGATATACGTATAATGTGTCCGGAAGGACTCCCATTAGAGTACGTACTAATCCCAACAGTGCTTAACTTTAGTGATCTGAGTGAAACTGGTGTATCCAACGTTGGTATGCACAATATTAATAGCAACAAATGATACAGTTAGGTAGGGTGTTTTAAAAAAATAGACTCTTGAATGGAAGGTAACCAACCACAAGGCGAAATTAATGCCTGAGGCATTTTCTACCACCTAGCTCTATTTTTATGTGGTCAAAACTCATATTAATGAGAGAAAATCCTGCCTCTGCTGGGGATCGAACCCACGCCTTCCTGTTTACCAGGAGAGCGTTTATCCACTGAGCTAACGAAGCAGATGTTTGCCATCTTTGATCAATTGCTCTCTTTATAAACTAGTAGTTCTGTTATAAATATCTCGTTAATCAGGAGCTAACCATAGAATTAGTCTTAAACGTCTATGGGTTGTTGAATATAACAGTTCACGTTAGATCACTGAAGTTAAGCAACGTCCAGCGAGTTTTTTAGCTAGTGGGCGCACACGTAGATTCACGCCCTCGTGATGCTGGCTATTTTTCCAGCCCAACCCGGGTTGGGTGAGGTCAATGTGGGTAGATGATTTGTGAGTTTCCAGCTAATGGAGGGTAAAACCCCCTCTCGAATGACCAATAGATGTTAAAGAGACGTTAAACAAAATAATCGCGGAGTTTGCGAATCAGAAAATACCAGATTTAGGCGAAGGATCAATCTTGAATGGCGAAATCTGACTTCACATTTATGAAAAAGTACGATTAGAATTACCTTTCTGAAACCCCGTTGCCAATGCTCAACACGATCGTAAAAATAATAAAATATGTCTGAACACTTGTATTAAAATAAATTTTGATCATAAATTGTCCACGTTTTTTCATTCTAATTTACATATTCATTTGGTATGGGAAGCTGGTTTTCCTATGGAAAAGGTTTTTCCCCGTCTATCCGTTTCAGAGTTACGATAAACTCCTTTTTAAGACAGACCCCAACCTGAGAGAGAAATCTATAATAGAAATGAGTGTAAATGTTGAAAATTTAATAATTGCTAACTCTAAATGACGTAAAAATGATTAAAATTTACGAAGTTGGTCTTTATAGAAATAATTTATAAAATGTTAAGTTGATCGTCGAATGTCAGGATTAGAATTATATTTTAATAGACACTCGATCTGAAGTTCTTTCTTCAGATCGACCGTTAGGATCATTCCCGGTTTTCTATGGGCTAATGATATTGAGTTCAGCGGTTCAGCCAATATCAATTTCGTATTAACTCTAAACAATTAATATTGTTTAAGTTCCCTTGGCATGTCGATATTCGAATAAACCCTGGAAAAATGAATGGGTATCTGCAGCAGCATCGATTCTCCAGATCTTGTAGGATACACATGCCCCGAGAGGGGCAAAAATAGAGAACAAAGGTAATCCGGAACTCCCTGATTAATAAGACGCCTCAGCAACAAAAGTATATGCATGTCTCGACGCTGCTGCATATGAAGCCACCCCAAAGATATTCTGTGTATCAAAACATGATCAAATTTACGAAGACTAAATACAAATCTGACACAACCATTTTGAATCCGTTGAAGTTTGGACTTGAGTTTCAAATTCATATTTGTGAGCAAGTACTGGCGTATTCAGGGATAGTAATAATTAGAGCCGTAACCAACATTTTTCGAACACCCAACGGCATTTTTTGAACACCCTATTTACATTTCATGAAATGAAAAGAAGCAACTTCAAAAGAAAGACAGTGTATTTTTATTCAATTACATAACGATACATTTTTAATTTATTATTTTCAATAATCAACTTTTCAAATTGTAACGAAAAAAAAATCCCTTCTCAAAATTTGATAATTACGTCTCAAGATACGTAGAATCCAAAAATCGAATAAAAAAGGATACCGTTTGTCCGCCGTGATGGGCACCACTTAGCGTTGACTGATTTTGATGACATTTTATATGTAAGTCCTATTTGGGGTTCAATTGTGCCCCGGAACTTTTGGTTACCGTCAGTCAAATATATAGGGCTCCATATCAATTTTTTTAATACTGTATTTGATTTGACCTTAAAAATGTTAAACATTTTCAATATAATTTCCCCTCATTTTATATAAATTTCCCCAGAAGTTCGATTATTTGCATTATCTATCTATCTATACTTATAAAACGCAAAGCCCAGTTGGTATACTGACTGACTGATAATCAACGTAGCTCCACGTTGGCTAAACGTAGAGACTTGAAACTTGGCACACAGATCCCTTTTAGTATGTAGGTGCGTAATAAGAAAGGAAAAAATTTAAAGTTCTTGAAATTTTCTGGGCAAACTAAAAGAGATAACGAAAAATTGCCGAGAATAGATCCCCCCCAAAAAAGTATATAAAGACCCCTTAAAAATATGAAATTTGAAAATTTCCTGTTTGTCCCTGATTTATGGACGGTTTTTACCGACAAAAAATCGGAATTGAGAAGTACCACTTCGGGATGAGCGAGAAAGCTGATCTTTATTTTTCCCAAATTTTATGATAATTGGCTTTTCATCGACCATATCCGTCATCTCTATGTCTCTGTTTTGTTGTTCTATTGTACTTACATTTTCTTTTATATTTTCAATTATTTTTGTATTATGATCACTTTGGGTTTTATTTCGTTTATTTTTAGTCATGAGTCCATCATTACATGCATTGACATTTGCATTTTCCCTCTCGAATGCATCCTTATCTTCATTGGAGTGTCCAACGTCGCACGTATTAGTGTTACCATGATCTTCAGTATTTACTCCATCTACTGTTGCATTTTTCCTCTGGAATTCACCATTATGTTCATTGGAGTGTCCAACGTCGCACGTATTAGTGTTTGCATGATCTCCAGTGTTTACTCCATCTACTGTTGCATTTTCCCTCTGGAATTCACCATTATGTTCATTGGAGTGTCCAACCTCGCACATATTAGTGTTATCATGATCTTCAGTATTAACTCCATCTACATCTAAATCAACAAAATTATTTTGAAAGAACAAATCTTCTTCATCATCATTTCTAATTTTAAATAATATTTCAGGTGGTATAGGCCATTCTGGTGATTTAAAATCTGAACATTCAAAATCATGACATTTTTGATAATATACGCCTCGATTGACATCAGCAATGAATTTAATATTTTGACTTTTATGCCAACGTCCTATATTTCCACAATATCTAAAACCTTTAATATCATATACTGTTACATTTGTAGTTGGAAAATGTATATTACGAAATATACTACCATAAGGTCTTACTCGTGTTAAAATAAATTTATCTAATTCGGGATATGGAGAGATCTTCGTAGGTGATACTTGTCCTGTATGTAATTTTTCTATTTTTCTTAGATTGACTTGATCACAATAGTTCGGATTAACAGATACTTTCTCAAATTCTTTAATATTTTCATTATCTTCTGGTGGTGTTATAAAATATGTTATTAACGACATAAGAAATATATGTCTCTCATATTGTACACTATCCATTATTGGTATATCTTTTAATTTAAATTTATTAATTGAACTCAACACGAGAGGTATATTTTTCTTTTGTTTACTGGACTTATACAATCGGAACAATCGATTTCGAGTATACACACCTAAATCACAAAATAATACTTTAACATTTTTTTTATTTACAACAAATAGATCTTGTACGGAATATATGTTAATTGTAGTTTCCTTAAACAGTTCAAAATTAAATTGGTCTTCATCTGTTGTTAAATTTTGTATTTTAAATAGTTCGTTACAAATAAATTTAACGAAATTTCCGGCGTGAATATTGTTTCGAAATAGGATTGATGTTTGAAATATAAGATGACTACTGTACTTTTCGTGTGTACTTGAATCTAATATGAGAACACAATTCATTTTATATTTGACTCCAAATATTTTTTGTATATAATAGAGTACGATACGAATAAATGTTCGAACCATTTCGTCACCATCCGATTCTTTGTTCAAAGATTTTTCAAATTCTAAATCAAAATAGAGTTTACATATTCTTTTTTCTGATATGATTTCATATGTATTTCGAAGATGAGCAGGTTTTTGACAATCTCGAAACCAAAATATGTCGGGATGTGCAACGAGAAATAATCTTTCATAATTTATTGATTCATAAGCAAATGGTAATAATTGATCTTCTAAATTTTTTTCAGATATAAAATCTAAAGCATCTTGCTGTTTTTTAAATATTTTCCAAATTCGTGAAGGTCCAAGAAGTGGATCTGATAGGTAATTCGGTAAAGGTAATTCTACGGCTGGTAAGGGGTTAGTAGATTCAGTAAGTTGAGATCTATTTTCACCATAGAAGACTGAAGAATTGATTGAATGTGAAGCCATATTGACTCAGATAGTTGATTCTGAAACAAATTAGATTCAAATACAAGAAATGAAAATGATTGTATTTGATAGTTCTACCAAGTGTCCAAAAGTTTTTGAAGTTATACTTCTTTAAGCGCATTATTAAAAAATAATGAGAGTGAAATTTTAAGATGCGCGCCCACCTGTAACAAAAAATTATGACCGCATCAGTGTAACACAAAATTATCACCGCATCAGTGTAACACAAAATTATTACCGCATAGTGTAACACAAAATTAAAACAAAGAAGTGCCGATGATGTTAATAACTATTTAATGTAAAATGAGTTTTGTGTTGTGATTTCAGATTCAGTCAATTAACCCTTTGGCAATGTTTGCAGCGTACTACCAAAATGGTTATTCAAATAAAAATGTTTATCGTGCTATTCGGAATAATTTTAAACAACAGAACCGACCAAGTTATTGGGAAAATTGTTGTAAAATTTGAATAATCTGGGTCTATAGAAGATGTGGAAACAATTACGTGCTCGTAAATGTCTTATAGTGTGTCAGAATGTCAGATTTTTTTTTTACCTCGATTCTTCATGCGCGCAAGAATTGTCAAAAGGCTAATGATTTATGTAGTTTACTGCATAGGTAATACACTTCAAACATTGTTACGCGTTGTTCATGTATTTATCATTTATAACTAAAATTGCCAAAGAAGTAACTCAATGAATCTGAAAACAGAAGACAAAAATAATATATCAATATATAAAATTCTCGTTTCACGGTGTTTGTCACCATACTCCTCCAAAACGGCTTAACCCATTTTAATGAAATTTTGTATGTACATTGTACATTCGGTAGGTCTGCGAATAGGTTTTTATCTATAATTTAATAGAATTTAGAATTGAACACGAAGTTTGTGGGGTAGGACGTGTTGGGAGTAGTATTGGGTTAGGTTCCAAAATAAAATAAAATACGTGTTAAAGTCTGCGCAAGGTTCGCAGACCCAGCCTGAACGTTCTACACAGCTGAACAACCCGTTATCACTCATCTTCTCGAAACAAAGTTCGGGTACTCAGGTAGTATATATTTAAATTATTTATCGTGTTTCATTGGTTATTCACCGCTGAGATATAAAATGTCTCATTAAAGTTTCATTTAACATCGTCCCTCTGTTCGTACATACTCTATTTTTATTTAAGTTAGACTTAATAATGCAGACAGCGTCTATGGCACGTTGAATACACCAGTTCCCGTTAGATCACTGAAGTTAAGCAACGTCCCGCGAGGTTGTAACATGTGGATGTCCACGTGGGTTCGCGCCCTCGTGATGCTGACTATTTTTCCGGTCCAACCCAGGCTGGGTGAGGTCAATTTGGGTAGCCGGTTCGCAAGTTTCCAGCGTTTAATAGTGGTTAAAAGAGACGTTAAGCCAAATTAAAAAACAACAACTTTATAATGCAGATGCAGAAATACTACGAGTATATCTTCACTTAACTATAAAATTTTATTGTCAAGTGAAGATATGATATTTTATCTGTCTTATTATGATTTTACTTGACGACATAATACTTAGTATCCAAATTCAACCAAAATAGGTTAGACTTGTTAAAGAACAGATCAATGATATCTACTTTTTATCCTTAACAAATTAGACTGACATGGTGATGATTTGCATCATTAAAATAAAATAAATTGAAAAGTTAGCTCGGGTAGTAAGATGTCCATAAACCATGCAAAAGATACCGAGTTTGATCACCGTATGAGGCATGCAAACTTGAATATATTATTTACATATCTAAATGGTTGGCTTGACATCTTTTTAACATCTCTATTGGTCATTCGGGATGGGGGTTTCACCCTACATTCGCTGGAAACATTGACCTCACCCAGCCTGTGTTGTGCCGGAAAAATAGCCAGTATCACGGGGGCGCGAATCTACGTGTGCGCTCACTAGCTAAAAAACTCGTTGAACGTTGCTTGACTTCAGTGATCTAACGGGAACTGGTGTATTCCGCACGTTGACGGTGGCAGAATGCATATTTCTTATTTTTTGGGCAATTATAAGGTATTTTTAACAATTTATAAGATAGACTTGTATACTAAAAAATTAGCCCACAATGCTACTAATTTTCGCGCCTCATATATCGTCAGGCCGTTGTCGATTCCAAAGGACGGCCGACCTAATGAAATACTGTTGCATAAACATTAATGTAGTAGTGTAGATATCACAAGCCAAATAAGACTGTCTTAGATGGTTGGTTCTACTTACCAGAGCAACTCGAGCACTCAACCAAAGATCAGCAATGCAAACCAAAAGTAGACTCACAGTGATCATTTCCATTTTTTCTGCTGGTCATGATTTGCTGTGATAAAAGAAATATTTACCAATATCATTGATTTTAGTCTTCTTTGGCTTGTGATCTTGTGGTAGCTACTACAAAAACTTCTTTTGGTTCACATTAAAGGGTTTGAACGGATGAGAGTTGAGTGGGGAGACTTCTCAGGAGCAATAATAATATATAACCTAATTTGTATAAAAATAAAATTGTACCTATGTAGAAGCATAAAATGATGTCAAACACATAAAATAATAATTTCTATATTGATGGTCTTTGGCCAAACATTTTTGAATACTTGGGCTGCCTTGATAGTCTTGATACTTGGAACCAACCATCTGAGAACAATAAACATTATTCCTTACCGATCTATTTATCAACACACTTGATCAGCAGTATTTTTAAAACACAATAATTTAAAGGTACACAATTTAATTAAACGTAAAGATTAGTCTTTTGTGACTGAACAAGAAAGAAGAAGAAAAAGATCAGATTTAAAAAAATAAAAAAAGTTTATCTCAAATAGAGAAGTAGCGGTAGCGAGAAGATCTGATAAGAGGGATCCTTATTTAGCATTACAATACAAAGGTTACTGATTTGCCATTTGGTTCTGAAACGGGGAGGAGTGTCTGGCAAACCTTTTAATTATTTTAACCAATTTGAACACAGTTAAGTTAGGAAACGTTTAGGCCCGGTCCTACCAAAAGCTGTGTTAGGAAACACGCGTGTTTGTGTTTGGAGCATGTTATCACAGTGTTAGAAATTTTTGCGTCCTACCAAGAAACTCGAGGGTCAATACTCCCTATCACGATCGCGTGTTTTTCGACACGCAATCGGGATTAAAATATAGTCTGGCAACACTGTTTTTAGGAATTTTGCTCGCTTTACTCATATAAACATTGACATGAAGTTAAGCAACGTCGGGCGTGGTCAGTACTT
>CM022884.1:16828156-16842198 GCA_012654025.1 Pachypsylla venusta
ATAGGGTAAACTAGTCAGTCGTTGGCCTCCCCCCCAGTGGTTGGCCCCCTTTTCGAAATTTTTGAAATAACTCTATGATCAACATGATTTGTACTGGTCGAAACTTATTCAATTGAATCCTTATACTCACCCCTTCACAAAAAATATCACTTGAGCTTTCAGTCTTTAATTGTTTGTAAGTAAATTCAGATTGAACTAAGCGAAGTCAAAATAGACGAAAATTTGAAGATTTGTTAAGGAAAGTGTTTTGTTCAATTATGGATATTCGTGTAAATATTTAAATTTTATATTGATGTTTTCAAGTCTTTTTAGTATTCCTAAACTCAATTTTAATTTATTAATTATAAAATCATCGATTCTAATTATTACTTATTTAATTAAAAGGGGCGCCAACGACTAAAATGAATTTTTCGAAGTTTTTAGTCGTTGGCAGGAGGGTTGAATTCTGATATTTAGTCGTTGGCAGGGGGCTGAATTTTGATATTTGGGAGTTAGCAGGGGGCTGAATTCTGATATTTAGTAGTTGGCAGGGGGCTGAATTCTGATATTTAGTAGTTGGCAGGGCCCCAAAATATTATTTTTAGTGATTGGCCTTTGACCACCTAAGTTTCTGGTCCTACTATATTTATTCCAAAACTCACATATAACAAGGTATTAGGTACCTCCTAGGTAGTAAAGCTATTAGAGTTTATCATAATATTATTACCAGAGTAGGTAGGTACCTTACCCTGCTATTATTAATACTTGGTAAGTTAGTATACCTAACTATCTACGCTGGTAAAAAGCCTAAAGCTTATTATTTAGTCATTGAATAACATGTTAACCTGGCTATTAATATCTGGTAAGTTAGTAAGTATACCTAACTATCTACGCTGGTAAAAAGCTTGAAGCTAATTATTTAGTCATTGAAGCTAATTATTTAGTCATAAAGGTTTGACTAACATGTTAATTGCAAGTGTTAAAAATATGGTGTGAAAATTACACGACTTTCCTTATCTATAAAAAAAAAAGTATTGTAATGGGCTGAAATTTTAGATGTCGAGTTTTCAATGCCAGAACACTGAAGTCCCCAGAGCGGAAATACTATTATATATTACACTTCTTGATATATTACACTTCGACCTAAGTTGTATTTTTCGATTTCTTGTTTGAAATTGATATGAATTGGCACCGAGTTTAAAGTTCTTTTAAGGATAGGCGAAAACCCCTATAAAGCGGCATAAAACCGCCAACGGTATAGTTGATTTCCACCAAAAGATTATTTTGCCGTTCATGACATAAAACTGACATAGTATCCAAATTTCAAGTTCTTGAGATATTTTGTTCACAGACAGACACATACATACACGGACCAATTGTTGAAACTCGAGATTTGGGCTCTGTCTCTAGCTCTTACCTGTGACAAATATGTCACGAGAGAGCACTGTGACAAAGATGTCCCGGGAGAGCACCCCAAAAGGTGTTTTGGTATCGAAAATTTCAGCCCATTACAATACTTTCCTTTTTATAAGATAAGGAAAGTAAAAAATATTTACTATTAAAATAAATGAATCTAAAACAAAACACTTGCAAAAACACTATTTATAATTATTTATGATGGCACTAGTTTCATCATGTGATTCATCATCAGTCTAGTCGAGTTAAAAAATGGGGAGTGTCCGGGTATCGATGTATTTGAGGAAAATTTTACTACTGAATTATCAAAGTGTTCAACAAAACAACAAGTCTATGCAATCATCCACCCACAAGAATCCACACTAAAGTCGCCAAACAGGCTACCATTAGCTATTCCTGTTCAAATGCTTTCATGATCTAGTATTCAAGGTTGGATTTGTGCTCAAGCATCAAATCAATCAGACTCAAACACTCAAAATCAAGCAGTTATCACAAACGAACAATCAGAAACAAATATTCATAGCAAACGAACATTCAGAAACAAACACTCAGAAGCAAATACTCATAGCGAAATCAGAAACAAACACTCATAACATCAGAAGAAAACACTCAGAAACAAACGAACAATCAGAAACAAAGATTTAAAATCAGATTTATGCAGGACAAAGCGAGGAACCAACCTCTAACTCAGAATCAAACATTCAAAATTGAATTGATTCAATCCATTGAGAAGCATGCAAAGAAGCACATGCAGCTCATTCAGGAACAAACATTCTGAACACTTCAACCCATTCAGAGCAGAACAGCCTAACGATTTGAAGACCAGTTTGTTTTGGCCTGATGCTCCTAAGAGAAAGGAGTTAGAACTCTGGCCAGGGGACCTTTCTTGCTAACATCTAGAGCATACAAAATACAAATTGATGCTAACAGATAAGAGCAACAAGGAGTCAAAGGAGAAAGAAAAAGTGGAGAGGATGAAAGAACGCCTAGAAAAGAGAGAGAGAAAAAAAGAGGAAATTGAATAGAAAAAGAAAACAAAACCAAAAGTTAAAAGGCAACCGCAATAAGATTAGATTGAAGATGCAGATGATCCTGATGAAATTCTGGAATGAACAGATTCCATTATATCATTTGGATCGTTTATACCTACTCTTGTTACTTTATTTTAAATACCTACCTATAATGGATAATGGGAAGGTAGCTCTTCTCATTTATTTAGTTGTATGAGTAAGGGTGGAAATAACTTGTGTGCGGCCAAAGACTAGTGGCAAACGACTGGTGGTGAACCACTGGAAGGGGGGCCAACCACTGGGTGGCCAACCACTAAAAAAAGGGGGCCAACGACTGATTTTTTCAGTAGTTTTAGACTTTTCTGAAGTAAGTAATTTTATATTTTTTCCCTAATAAAAGATTAATAAAACAAAACCATTTCCTAAAACTAAATGATATTTTCTATTTTTTCAAGGTTTTATGGTATTTCGAAAATACAATTTTGTATTTTTTGCTCTTAAGGGGGCCAACGACTGACTAGTTTACCCTAATATGCCTAATAGCCAGCCAACATCTATGGCACTTTGAATACACTAGTTCCCTTTAGATCACTGAAGTTAAGCTACATCCAGCGAAATTTTACCACTTGGGTGTCCATGTGGGTTCGCCCCCTCGTGATGCTGGCTATTTTTCCAGCCCAACCCAGGCTGAATGAGGTCAATGTGGGTATCTGGTTTGCAAGTTTTCAGCGGATGGGGGGTGAAACCCCCATCTGGAATGACCAATTAATGTTGTGCCAAGTGCGTTTATCTGATTTTCAGAGCTTTTTTAAGTTTACTGAGCACTACCTTCTAATTGAAATTTTGGGAAATTGTTTATATTACTAAATAGAACTAAATTAGGGGGATGGCCTGGTCTCCTGCTTCAACAGTTTTGACCATAGTGATATGAACCACCCTAATCCCCAGAGGCTACAAGACACCCTGTATATAATAACCTGTGCTTTTATGAGACCCCTGTACAGAGTTACCCGTGTTGAAGCTGAACAATAGTCTCGTCATGGCCTGATTTGACGTCAAGGAAGAAAAATACACTCCTGTGACCTACGTGAAAGACCCCAAAATGTATTTCCAACCAACCAATCATAGGTATTATTGTAAAAAATATGTGGAACGCTAACGCGTGTAAGCAATAAAATAAGTAAAAAAACAATCTCACAAAAAACTATATTCTGTATTTCTGTGAACTACAGACCTCACTCACTTAGAATGGACATTATAGTGGCCCAGTCAATCAATCAATAATACCATCATCGTTTCCGATGGTGGCCAGATGGGACGGATGAAGCTCTAAATCAATTGGTTTTACTGCTGAAATTTCGAATTGTTATATTCTACATCTTTTCTTGGAGGCTAATAATTGACATGGGCCCCCAGAACCATGTCAAACACTGCACTATAATTACATCAGTAACATAATAATATTACAGAGTCGCTTTCTGTGTTTTTTTTTACCTACACCATCAGCTCAGGTAGACTTGGCCGTTCAGGATTTTAAGCTCAAGTAATATCTTACAATCTCAAGTCTTCTTCTTTAACTTCAACATTTCCCAATTGTATTTGGGTTCGTCGTTATCTTCCTTAATTCTACCATGCCATGCCACAACCTTTTGTTCAGTGCCCACACTCTGCACCTGGATTCTTTCCTGGCATGGTAACTGTTGTAGTTTTTAGGGCCAGATCGGTTTGGAACCTAATATTATTAATATATTTTGGCCATTCGATCTGGGCTTCTAATATCAGAATTCAGTTTTTGCTATTCCATAAAATCTTATAAAAAATTCACTTCTTCCTATTTCCCTTACCTTACCAAATGGCACTACAGCCCGGGGTGGGCCTTGGCATATTGTGGATCAGATGAGAGGGGCACATGTGTAATATCTTACAATCTCGAGTCTCCTTTTTTAACTTCAACTTTTCCCAATTGCAATGTATTTGGGTTCGGAGTTATCTTCCTTAATTCTACCATGCCACATCCTTTTGTTCAGTGCCCACTCTTTGCACCTGTACCTATTCTTTACTGGCATGGTAACTGTTTATAGTTCTTATGGTCAGATCGGTTTGGAACCTAATACGAGTATTATTAATATATTTTAGCCATTCGCTCTGGGCTTCTAATATCAATATTCCGTTTTTGCTATTCAATAAAAATTTGTAAAAAAAATCACTTCTGCCTCTTTCCCTTACCTTACCAAATGGCACTACAGCCCGGGGTGGGCCTTGGCATATTTTGGATCAGATGAGAGGGGCACATGTGTAATATCTTACAATCTCGAGTCTCCTTCTTTAACTTCAACTTTTCCCAATTGCAATGTATTTGGGTTCGGAGTTATCTTCCTTAATTCTACCATGCCACATCCTTTTGTTCAGTGCCCACTCTCTGCACTTTACTGGCATGGTAACTGTTTATAGTTCTTAGGGTCAGATCGGTTTGGAACCTAATACCAGTATTATTAATATATTTTAGCCATTCGCTCTGGGCTTCTAATATCAATATTCCGTTTTTGCTATTCAATAAAAATTTGTAAAAAAAAAATCACTTCTGCCTATTTCTCTTACCTTACCAAATGGCACTACAGCCCGGGGTGGGCCTTGATATGTGGATCAGATGAGAGGCACATCATGTGTAATGGAAGGATTAATGTGGTGTTTATTGGCTAGCCTAACTACCAGTTTGGTTTTTCGGTGCAGCTTCCTTGCTGGTCAATATTTTTTATTGAAAATTATTATTTAATTTTTCAGTAATAAAATATTATTAATTCGACAATTTAAAAACCCTAAATTATTTGTTATTAGCTGATCACCCGAACTTCGTTTCGAGAAGATGATGTTGAAGCCTGTTGAGTGTAGGATGGATCTGCGACCCGGCCTAACCTTGCACAGTTGCTTCGGGAATTTTATGCACTTCCCAAAACGTGGACAGGTCACCAATTTCTAATATGAAAATCGATAGGTGACTGCTGAATCCACTTTTCTAACAGAGGAGGTGAGATATAAATAAAAAGATGGTTGAGACTTATACTTGAATTGAAACTTATAATATTTATAACTTAATTTATAAATTAATTTATTTTAGACTTTTATGGTGCTAAAAATATTCTCTATTAATAAGGCAACTATTCTTGGCAACTCTTCTGGGACAACTGACTTGAGTTTTCGCACTCTGGCTTCTCCTCACTTCCAAAAGAATAAACCGTCTCACGTGAGATTCGACCAAATAATTGTGATTGGTTCAAATACCTTAATTTTAAATGCTATTGGTCATCGACTTTTGCTGATCCAAAATCAATGTAAAATAATAAAAAACCATCTCACGTGAGATTCTAAAGTAGGGCTCTGATTGGTCGAAATGTATTAATTTTGAATTCTATTGGTCAACGACTTTTGCTGATCCACAATAAGTATTGTTTGGAACTAACCGAGGTCTTTGACTTATAGGAAAAAATGGAATTAACCGAGGTCATTGACTTATAGGGAAAAATAGAACTAACCGAGGTGTTTGACTTTTTTGGGAAAAGCTAATTATTATAATATCAAGAGCATTGAACTCTGTCTGATAGAAATGCTGAGTTTTAGTTTGAAAACCAGAGGCAAAGTCTCAAATCGTAACACAGTCTTCAACACAGGAAAAATTGTGCAAAAACTTTTTTATACAAAAATCAGAAAATCGGCCGTAACTCGAAGACGGTTGGAGAGTTTTGATAATATTTCTGTGGTTTAAATCTATGGTTTTGGGGGGGAGTCCATTCCTATCAATTTTTCTATATCTCTTACCGATTTGGCTAAACAATTAGTATTCTCAAAATTTTAATTCGGCCGATCCCGGATTCGAACCTATAACCCTGGAATGGCTAGCCACAATTTTGCAAAAGATGTCCTAAATTAAGGATTAAGATGTTACCTAAAACTTTCTCGCTTTGAGTTGATATGTTGTTGCGATAAATCTTAAGATATTGGCCAAAATTCGACAAATCGGAAAAAAAATCGGTCGGAGAATAGGCCGTACATTTGGTACACACAAATTTCTTTTACAAATTCGTTACACTAAAACCTTTCTCGGGAGTCACTTCGTCGATTGGTAAAAATAGCATTAAAATCCGTTCGGTATAGTTTTTGAGTTTATCGCGAACATACATACAGACAGACATGAAAAGTGACTTTAATTTATAATATGTATAGATAGATAGTTGTTAATGTGATAGATGTTAATGTGTTTATAATATGTATAGATAGATAGTTGTTAATGTCATAGATGTTAATGTGTTTATAATATGTATAGATAGATAGTTGTTAATGTGATAGATGTTAATGTGTTTATAATATGTATAGATAGATAGTTGTTAATGTGATAGATGTTAATATGTTTGTAATATGTATAGATAGATAGATAGATAGTTGTTAATGTGACAGATGTTAATGTGTTTATAATATGTATAGATAGATAGTTGTTAATGTGATNTTTATAATCTCCCCACCATATCTAACAACCCCATAAAAAAAAATCACACATCGTCTTTAATGCAAGCTGAATTCCTTTCTTTTATGGGCGATACATATATGTTACATGTATAAATAAGTAAAATCTCATTTCGACCACTCTTTGTCTTTTTTGCACCTTCCACTAAAACGTTTCTCATGATTGATATATGAATTCGGTGTAAAATTAAAATGTCTACAACTTTTATTGTGGTGTTTATGCGGTATTGAGACTTTGTTTAGGAAATAGAAAGGTAAAAATGAATATAAAAGTTCATTTTTGACAAAAACGGCATTTTACGCCAAAACGGCGACGCCTGAAGGAGCACTCTTATACATCCTACAGGAAATATGTGTGAATTGAAATTTCAGGAAATTTAATTGTCGTTTAAATCGCTACAACTATTCGCCTAAAATGCACAGGAAGCGAGTAATTGAGGAAACCCTGAAAAAAAGCGGTTTTTTGATCGGCTTTTTCAAGATGGCGGAGAACGCACAAGGGTTGGGAGGTCAAAAACTTAGATCTTTAAAGAGGAGGTCCATACCTACTAACATATATAAATATCGAGATTTCCCAATTATTGCATTGAACACACCCTTTTTTTCCCTCTCTGACTACTGGGCTATTACACCTGTACAAGTGTTTTGCCAAACAATGCTTCATGTATTTTCAGTAAGAAGAAATCCACTCATTACGAAGCTTCGATCTGTTGATTCTAGTTTGCTGCACCTATATAGATAGGTAAGTAATTATTTGTTAGTTATCTTAATTTATAAATCAGAAATTTGTGTGTACCCAATGTGGTAGGGGTTGTCTGTTACAATACCAGAGTCCAAGTGATAGCAGATAGCAAATTGATGGGAATGGAACCCACCAATATCATGGTCTACGACCCCAGGAAAATTATCAACACTAAAATAGGTCAAATCGTTTTCGAGTTACGGTCAAATTTCTAATTTCTTCACCAAAATCGGACAGTCACGGTCCAATATCTTAAATTTTGTTGCGACAACATATCAACTCAAAGCGAGAAAGTTTTAGGTGGCCGGGTGGTCCTTATTTTAGGACAGTTTCTGCAAAGGTGCGGCCAGTCATTCCAGAGTTACGAGTTCGAAACCGGAAATGGGCAAATAAAATTTAGAATATACTAAAAAAATCGGAACGACTATGCCTCTAAGGCCCCTGGCGAAACAATATACAGGGTGGACACAAACCCATACCCCCCCCAAATTCCATTCTCCTCGAGAAAAAAAAAATTATCAATATAAGAATCGTAACGAAGCATGGGAGAAACAGCTAGTCTTTCATTTACCAAACACTTCACATAATATTTTTTTTATTATTTGCAGCTCTGCTAAGTGTGCTAATTCTATTATTCAACTGTGCCAATGTGACACATGGGTTTATTATTTTACTAGTTAAAAAAATGTATCTCGTGCTCGGGATATACCTGGCCACGTCTACAGTATGTCTCGGGAAAACTGGTTACCCCCCTTAACTTTTAAACGGCTTTGACATTTTGAATATTGAAAATGCCTAGGGATAGGAAAAGGGTCATGGTCAGTTTGATTGTCATGGTGGAATCCAGGTTCGACCCACAAAAAGTGACTTTTAAAAACTTTTTGTTTCAGATTTTGAAGGAATTAAATATCTACAATGGGTTCTTTGAGGACAATATTCAGTTGTTCCATTATTTTGATGGCCATGTATCATGGCGGCTTTGGTGGTAAGAATTGCTGCTATATTCTGTCTGCTTCTCACTGTAAAAAAACGAGGCACATGTTTTGTGTCAATAATTGGTTACGCCTATCTTGTCAAAAACATCTCGAATCTGAAGAAAAAAATATTTTTTTAAATATATTTTGTTATCGCTTCATTTTTATTAATTTGCCAGCTAATAAGAAAATAATAATAATATTGTTAAGACTATGTTCACATGACCGCGCGGGTCGAATGAACAATCCCATACAAGATTGTAGAACTAAATTTTAATACCTATGCCCATAAATAAATTAAAAAAAAAAAANAAAAAAAAAAAAAAAAAAAAAAAAAAAAAAAAAAAAAAACTAGTACCGCGCGGTCATGTGAACCTAGCCTAAACATGTTTGGTCATTAATTTTGGTTTATTATTTTCAATAATAAACCAAAATTTCAATCAAAATTTTTGGGGAACATTTAGACCCCAAGTGGGATCAACATATCAAAATTTATCAATATTGGTTAACGCTAACTGCCAAAATTGCCCATCGGCGTTTCATGGTATGGTACGGTGTCTGGTGGAGATTATAAGTAACTTGAAACGTAAAATATCAAATTTTGAGGGGGGGGGGGTTAAATCCCATCCTCCCTCAAATAATGGCAGATTTTTTGTGAAAATGGTTCGATTCCAAAGGTCCAATATTGAACATGAAAAGTCAATATAATGAATTTATATTGGTTTATTATTTTCAATTATGAACCTTCACGGAAAAAAAAATTACCCCCCTCAAATTTGATATTATATACGTTTCAAGGTACGCAGAATCCAAAAATCGAATATAAAAAAAAAAAAATCCGTTTCTCCGCCGTTCGCCATGATAGGCACTTTTGCCTTGACTGATTTGAATGAAATTTGGTAGATAGATCCTATCTGGGATGTAATTGTGCTCCGAAACTTTTAGGTGCAATCTACACCCTTGGCAATTTTTTGTGGCTTTTTAGCGGTTTTCAGTATTGCTGTCTAAAAGGAGAATGGTAAGAGCTAGAGATTTGAAATTTTGTATGTATGTCATATTTGTGGTCTTAGTTCCGAAACTTTTGGGTTTATTCAAATATATCGCTGGCGGTGTTTACCGCTTTTTAAAGCGGTTTTCATTAATCCTGTCTAAAAAGAGAATGGTAAGAGTCCCAGATTTGGAATCGTCACGAGAACCCCCCTCGAGAACTTTTTGGGGGGTACCCCCACCCCCATTTTTTTTTGCCAAAAAATTATAAACCCATGTGTCACATTGTTTTTTATTCATTTTCAGAAAATGAACTATCAAGCGAGACAAAAGCTAAATTGAGAAACATCGATAAGAGTATAAATAATCTGCAACAAATGTTTGATCAATTGGTGACAGAAACTAAAAAAAACAAATCACTAAATTTTAAGAAAGCTCAGACATTAATTGATAAAATAAAACAGATAGTGTGTAATATGAACAAAGTTGATGAGGGTATAACATTTCCTGAAAATAAGGAGAGAAATACGGAATTTAGAAAATTGCAGAGGGAAATAAAAAAATTCGTGCAAGAATATAAATTAAAAGAAATCTCAGAGCTTCTAAATAATCTAAGTGATACATTTGAAACTTTGAAACTGGAAACTGGAACGTACCATAGAGTAGATTCTAAGAAAGCAAAGAAAATAATTACAAAAATAGAAACTGTACAGAAAACCTTATTAGAAAGCTCTGAGATATCTGTGAGTACGGAATTAAGAAATTACATCAATAACATCCAGGTTCTGGATCAGACAATAAAGGGATTCTTGAAAGATAAAGATTATGAGCCTAAAAAAAGGGGAATATGGGGAGCATCGTCCTCCTCAAATACAACTGATTACAACAGCGAGTTGAATTCTGTGAAGGAAAAAATTAATAATTTGTATTTGGGATCAATTTTTCCAGCATAAATTTATTGATTAATAATTTAAATAATTATACAATATCGATTCGGAATAAATTTAAAGGTGGCCAGCATTCGATAGTACTCAGACTATCATCGTCAGGCCGATGTTGACTCTACGGTGTTCAGAGTAGAAGTGAGGGTATCAGAGTATGAGATGTTATTACTTGTGTAGATTGAGCAAGGTTTCAATAGTACTCAGACTATCATCGTCAGGCCGATGTNTACCCCCCTTAACTTTTAAACGGCTTTGACATTTTGAATTTTGAAAATCCCTAGGGATAGGAAAGGGGCCATGGTCAGTTTGATTGTCATGGTGGGATCCAGGTTCGACCCACAAAAAGTGACTTTTAAAAACTTTTTGTTTCAGATTTTTATGGAATTGAATAACTACAATGGGTTCTTTGAGGACAATATTCAGTTGTTCCATTATTTTGATGGCCATGTTTCATGGCGGCTTTGGTGGTGAGTATTGCTGCCATATTTTGTCCGCTAAAAAAAAACCAATACAAAGGTGTATTTTTTTGTTTTATGTCAATAATTGGTTACGCCTATCTTGTCAAAAACATCTCGAATGTGAACAAAAAATATTTTTTTTTAAAATATTTTGTTATCGCTTCATTTTTATTAATTTGCCAGCTAATAAGAAAATAATAATAATAATGATAAGGCTATGTTCACATGACGGCGCGGTACCGCGCGGGTCGAATGAACAATCCCATACAAGATTGTACAACTAGTACCGCGCGGTCATGTAGACAATATGCACTCTTTAGATAGATCTTGTGCCGCGTGGTCATCTGAACCTAGCCTAAACATGTTTAAACATTAATTTTGGTTTATTATTTTCAATAATACACCCCCCGGAGAGGGGTGTGGGAGAGAAAAAATTCCCTCTCCCCCCCCTCTCAAAATTTTATATTTTACGTTTCAAGGTACTTAGATTCGAATAATCGAATTAAAAAAAATATCCGTTTGTCCGCCGCGTCGTACGCCGTGATGGGCACTTTTGCCTTGACCGATTTGGATGAAATTTGGTAGATATATCCCATCTGGGATCTAATTGTGCCCCGAAACTTTTGGGTGCAATCTACACCCTTGGCGATTTTTGTGGCTTTTTAGCCGTTTTCAGTATTGCTGTCTAAAAGGAGAATGGTAAAAGCTAGAGATTTGAACTTTTGTATGTATGTCATATTTGGGGTCTTAGCTCCGAAACTTTTGGGCTCAATCAAATATACCGCTGGCGGTTTTTATCGTTTTAAAGCGGTGTTAATTAATTCTGTCTAAAAAGATAATGGTCAGAACCAGAGACTTCAAATTTGGTAGGTATGTCATATTTAGGGTCTAATTACGCCCCAGATTTGGAATCGTCATGAGATCCCACCCCAAATTTTTTTTTTTTGCCAAAAAATAATAAACCCATGTGACACATTGTTTTTTATTCATTTTCAGAAAATGAAATATCTAGCAAGACAAAAGCTAAATTGCAACAAATCGATAAGCGTATAACTAATCTGCAAAAAGAGTTTAATGCATTGGTGAAACAATTTGAAGAAACCAAAACACTAAATTTAAAGAAAGCTCAGCCATTAATTGAAGAAATAAAAGAGATAGAGGGTGATATGAACAAAGCTTATAAGGGTATAAGATTATCTCCTTATGACGAGAATGAGCAGAGAATTAATAGTTTCAGAAATTTGGAAAAGAAAATAAAAAAAATCGTTCAAGTATATAAATTGAAAGAAATCTCAGAGCTTATAAATAATCTTTCTGAAAATTTTGTAAATTTGAGAAAAAAAACTGAAACGCACAATTCAATAGATTCTAAGGAAGCAAAGAAAATACTTACAGAAATAGAAAGTGTCCAGAAAGCCTTATTAGACACCTATAAGTTATCTATACCTTCTTATAGTGACAAAACTGAAAAGGATATGAATTTGGAATTAAGAGATTATATCGGGGACATCCAGGAGTTGGAGACGACAATAAGAAAATTCTTGAAAGATAATAATTACAACCCTCAAAAAAAGGGGATATTATTATGGGGAGCATCGTCCTCCTCGAATGCACCTGATTACAACAGAGAGTTGAAATCAGTGCAGGAAGAAATTGATAAATTGTTTTTGGGATCAAT
Source organism: Pachypsylla venusta (assembly GCA_012654025.1). Taxonomy (NCBI): domain Eukaryota; kingdom Metazoa; phylum Arthropoda; class Insecta; order Hemiptera; family Aphalaridae; genus Pachypsylla; species Pachypsylla venusta. Next base: position 16,840,860 of record CM022884.1, read on the forward strand.
TTTTTAATTATAAATTTATTGATTAAATTATCAACACTTTTTTTAATTTTCACATTGTGAAAAAAAATAAAACAATTTTTTTTTTTTTTTTTTTTTTTTTTTTTTTTTTTTTTTTTTTTTTTTTTNTGGAGGTTTCACCCTCCATTCGATGGAAACTTGTTAACCAGCTACCCACATTGACCACACACAGCCTGGGTTGGGCCGGAAAAATAGCCAGCATCACGAGGGCGCGATCGCACGTGGACACCCCCATGGCATACCCTCGCTGGGCGTTGCTTAACTTCAGTGATTTATCGGGAACTGGTGTATTCAACGTGCCATAGACGTTAGCTTATTGTTTTATTTATTACTAGCTGTTTTGTCCGTGCTTCGCTGCGATTTTTTATATTGCTATTTTTTTACTGGGATCGTAGACCATGATTTTGGGGGGAGGGGGTCAGGTTCATTCACATCAATTTTTGGCTATCTGCTACCGTTTGGACTGTGGCATTGGAACAGACCACCCCCACCACATACATAGGTACACAGAAATATCTGATTTATATATTTAGATTGTGCGGCAACTCAGTTCTTCTTGGTGATTTCCAGGACCCGTCTAACCCATAGGCCAATGGGGCAGCTGGCCAGAGCAGCACTTGGTCGGGGGGGGATTTGAAAGGATTACAGATTTTTGAAGAAAAATTGAAAACTTCAAATCAAAACCCGAAAACAACAGAACATTCAAAATTGTACTAATAGAGGTAGATTTCAATGCGGGGCAGGGCCGTTCAGAGCTTTCCCGGGCCCACGGACAAAGACCTGATCCGGGCCCCCATTTTCCAAATTTTTTTGCGATTGCCTACCTTCTACCTGTTCGGCAGCAGTTCGTGCTGGGACTGATGGGCGCAGGTCTTAAAAATAATCAAGAGAAAGTTGTCCCTCTTTTATTTCTCGTTGTTCTTTATCTTTTCTCTTCTGGACCCCCCGATTTCTCCGATTTAGAACTCATTTTTTTATAAATGATATAAAATTATGTCATCATTAAGTGAAAATACTTGATACTTGAATCAATCAATTATTAATTAAAACTATTTACGTCAATAATATTACTATGAGATCAACACAATAAATAAAAAAAACTGCGTTCTTTAAAGCGCTTGTGTTAAGCGTGTTATTCAAAAATTAACCTCACTGTTTAAATACTTTTCTTTATTTTAAGTTTAATTAGACTTTTTTACGGTATCGCAGTTACCGATGTTTATTGGGCGGGGCGAAGCGTAGCCTTATAATCTCTACAAACTGCAAACTTTTACCCTACTCCTCGAAACAACTCCACCGCTTTTTACCAATTTTTTTTCTT
>CM022884.1:16862193-16885466 GCA_012654025.1 Pachypsylla venusta
TGCTTGCACCAAATGAGGAGTACAGATTTTCTTTCTATGTATATAAAATGTTTTGCTTAAAATGTTTCACTCATATTTTTTTTACTTCCTCTACGGCATATATTATTGATCTTTGCAAGTTTCCAGCGAATGGAGGTTTCTAAAGTTCGTTGTCCAGTATTATAATAGGTAGTACCATGGGTTGGTGATGTAGGAAGTGGTAAGACTCTGACTGGTAAACAGTAGGGCATGGGTTCAAATCCAGCCAACCCATCTAATTTCATCCTCATGAATTTGAGATATTTACCTCTCTGTAGCAATTCAAGGAAAATTGCGATTTACTGAAGATAGTGTAAAGTAGCATATTTCGGGGTGCGGCAACTGTTTGTAACTTATCCGCATATTTACCTACCACATGGAGGACATGGCAGGGACCGGGATTATCAACATATAGTCCAGCGACTTCAGAGCAGGATAATATGACACACAACCTTTCAACATGTTGTTGTTTCGGTAGGGTCTTCCAGTCATTGTTCCTCCACATCCATAATTGGTAGTTGGAGAAATTGTGCAACCTCTTTGGGATGAGTCCACAGATCGGTGAGAGATAAATCAACCTTTCCAACATCGCCACTTTCCATGATGGCCACGGATAAATCTCATGGGAAGTGTTTTGTATGTGCACTACAGATTTGATTTTTCCAGCTCGTCAAATAATATTTTCATTTTAATTTGATTAGTCTTGACAAGAATATTCTAATAAATATAATTGACGGCTCAGATGAAACGTGGCGCAGAACTGATGGACCGAAGCGAGATGGACCATGCGAGAGTTGGTTGGGTCTGTCTATAGTAGACATAGTACCTACTTATTGTGAAATTAATAGCGAATACTACTCATTGTGGAATAGAGCCAACGAGGAAGAGCAAGCCAGCATGCGAGAGTTGGTTGGGTCTGTCTATAGTAGGTATAGTACCTAATATAGACAGACCCAACCATTTTTTTTATTACTAAGCCGATAAGTTTCATCTCACTGGACAGAATCCCCATCCAATGTATTGCGGGTACGCATTAGTTGTCTGTGCTTTATAAACTATTTCATGAACCCCACTCGCTGCCGCTACCTACTTGTTGTGGAATTAATAGCGGATACTACTCATTGTGGAATATAGCCAACGAGGAGAGCAAGCCAGTTTCATTAGGTGACGGTCCTAAGTCCGGCTAAATACAGAAGGACATCCAACCTTAAAAAACTCTGATTCAAACAAACGATGATTTTTTTTTTTTTTTTTAAATANAACAAACGATGATTTTTTTTTTTTTTTTCAAAAATTAAATATATTTTATTTGTGACATTTACGGGTACATAAACATTGAACACAAATTACGATTATAAAACATACATAAAAAAGTTATTTTAAAAGAATAATTAAAAAATTCCTTAGAAGCTATTTACATAGCAACATAACTTAGGAAGTGTACCTCTGTATTTTCTTTGTTAAAACTCTATAAAATAAATAAATAAAAACTTAAATTTAATCTTAATTTTCGGGGAGTAAGAAATGAGATTATCAGATTATGCCTGATTTTGTTGTAAGATCTCTAAAGCTTTTTCGGTGAAAATCTGAAAAGTTATCAGCAATATGGTGCCATGCCGTTGCTAATGGATACTGTGAAAAACAAGCTAGGGTTACTGTGCCAGGAAAAGGTACAGTAATAAAAAAAATAAAAAAAAGTTTCGGGGCACAGTTAGGTCCCAAATAGGACCCACATACCAAATTTCATCAAAATCGGTCAACTCTAAGTGGCAAAAATGCCCATCATGGTGGACTGTGTTTTTTTATTAGTAAGCCGATAAGTTTCATCTCACTGGACAGAATCCCCATCCAAAATGTACTGCGGGTACGCATTATTTGTCTGTGCTTTATAAACTATTTCATGAACCCCACTCGCTGCTGCTAAATCGTTTCTTTTAACTCCAATAATCGCAGAGTATTTATCTAAATCAATTTTTCTTCCATTTAAATCTAATATTGCGGCTGTTGATGCTGCATTTTCTGGTGAAATGCATGTTGCTATTCGTCCATGTGTACCTCCGCCGCCACTACCCCAATTTTTGAAAAGATTTGCAGCTGCTAAAGCGAATGCCAATACGGATGCTATCAGTGCTTTACCCGCAACAGCTGACAATATGGATGCTCCAAGAGTGCCCAATAGGCCAGCGGCTAAATATTGATTGTTGTTGTGCTTCTTGCGACCTGAAAACAAAGCAAACACTATATCCCTTTTGATGATTTCTGTAAAATTATCGGTGACTATATGGTCCCCTGTGAATAGGGGAACTTAACCCAAATCCGTACCAGTCGTAAAAGGCGACTAAGGGCAGAGTTGGAAACGATATCCTTTCCATTATCCATGCAGAAAGCAAGGAGAAGCTACTGCATCCAAGACACCCAAGTACATGACAGTCGTAAAAGGCGACTAAAGGAAGGGTAAAAAACGATATTTTTTCCACTACCCATGCAGAAAGCAAAAAGAATCAAGGATTCTTTAGTATCAACAATTCATGGCGAGTTGTTACAAACCAGCCCACGACTGTTAGCTTATGATGATAATTATGTCTATATATGATCATCACATCAGAATAGGTCGGTTGTAAAGATGTCGATACCTAGAGACGAAATTCGATGTCTCAACAAAAGCAATTTAAAGGAGTAAACTTTTGTCGCAGTTTAGTGCTATTTGCGAACAAGATTACCAGGCTACAGTCTTGCTGATGATTTAATGACCGGAAGTATCCGCCATCTTCGATTTCAGGTTTTTATCTACAATATTCATCTGAACAATATTGTTGGACAAACATTATTCATTGCTAATTATAAGCAAAAAGTTGGCGAAATTTGGATAATGGCACAGTTTTTTCAACTTTTGAGGCATTTATATTAAAATTAATGGCACATTTAAACTGCAAAGTTGTAGAAGACTGAATTTCCAACAGATTTTGTTGAATCAAGTTTTTCGTACGGTGTACAAAACACTCAAGCGCTCAACGAGGCGGTTCGAGTAACTCGCTCGGATGGATATACATTTAATACGCTGCGGAGAAAGCTTTTAGAGGACAGTGGGAATTGAAAGGAATGTTGCTGTGAAACTCCCTTCCAAATCCCGCATCTGCCACAGTGCACATTCTTCAGTCGTTCTCTAGCGTTTGTGGAAGTAGCACAAGAAAACAGTTTTTGCCATGGCAACGTGCTTTATATGGAAAAATCAATGAAAAGGGCATGAAAACGCTGCTATCCGCTAGTATCGAAAGAGGAGATAAACATCACGAAAAGAGGCTCTAAGCGTTAGATTCGGTGACGATTCATACAGCTTGCTGACTCCAGCACTGCCAAGTTGAGCGCGTTCTCGACGGTGATCTATACACCGAACGAAAAACTTACTCCAACAAAAGTTGTCGGGAATTTGGTCCTCTATAACTTTTTGATTTAAATGTGCAATTTATTTTTAATATAAATGGCTCAAAAGTTAAAAAAAAATGCGACACTATCCGAATTTCGCTCACTTTTTGCTTATAATTAGCAATAAATAATGTTTTATTAACAATATTGTTCAGACGAGGATTGTAGATAATTAAATTCTCTACAAATTTATTTTTAATCTTTTTTTCGTGAAATGCGAAATTATTGCGCAAATCGATAAAAACATGAAATCAAAGATGGCGGACACTTCCAGTCCTTAAAATCATCAGCAAGACTGTCGCCTCGACATCTTGTTCTCAAATAGCACTAAACTGCGTCAAAAGTTTACTCCCTTAAATTGCTTTTGTTAAAACATCGAATAGCATCGAATCGAATGAAATCACAAATAAAAATAAAAAAAGAACTTCCTAAAACCCGAACAATTGCATCTTCGTTTCACACTATGGATTTCGGTTCTATTGGATTCGCCACGATTCCGCTCGGGTTTCGGCAGTTCAGCACATCGTTAAATCCAAACGACCGTCCATTTTTTTAACGACCAAATGATGCTAATTGGTACAGTGAGGACGCGATTCTGTCATGCAAAATAAAGCAACAAAGCAAACTTACCAAGTAGAAATGTAGGAAGTTCTCAGCAGCGAGAAAAAAATATTGAAGAGAAAGTTTTAAAGCTCGCATTCACAAAGTCTACATATATTTTAAATTTATTAATCTACAATTCATAGTAAGAAGCAACGAAAATTAAAGCTGATGCTGTCACTGATACAACCTTTAAGTTTTGCATCAGTACCTAATTATTATCACACTCGAGAATTAAAAATAGCGGTTCTCCTCATAACAGTTCATGCAATATTCAAATATCAAAGTGCTCAGATGGGACCAAAGAAACTTGCCTAATCAAACGGATCAGATAATGGCTCATTGTCTAATCGAAGGTAATCACTGCTAATCTAAAATCGCTCAGATATAATTAAAAAATCGGACCAATCATATGGTCCTCATGAAGTAAAATATTTTCCCCCATATTGCTACAAATATATATTTTAATATTTAACGTTTTATTGTTGAACTAGTAATGGTTCTATCAAAAGATTTCAAGTTTGGCGGATCATTTCGTAATTTCCTGCATAACATAACTAGCGTTGGTTGGTCCGAAGAAATTGTTGTCGAAAGAAACGGTGAGAACAAAAACAATGATTTTTACGTCACAAATCAGCACAAATGATAGCCCACAAAAACATAGACATTCTGATTTCTGACATAAACCGGCTAACTTAACGTACCCAGATTTCAACACTAAAATGCACACTCATACCCCTTGACTCGTTCATTTTTTCAGATTTCTGCATTAATTATATCCTGGAATATTGTAGATGGGTTATAGCTTTGCTTACATGGATATTTTTTTTATATATAAACCGCTCACACGCACCTGAGTGCATTTACGTGAGTGGATGTATCTATATTCTGATTTTATAGATGAAGCTTAATTTTATATTTAATGTAATATTTGTTTTGCAATTTTTTTGAACTTATCCAGATTGAGTGATAAGTCAAGTTGAGAGGAGTATTGATTGAAGATGTAAAGAGATGAGATAAGTGGTGATTCCTCATAAACTGAGGAGCAAGGATTTGGTATTTGAAAATAGTTAGCACTCTCCCTTTGCCTAAGTGACAGATTAGGCACTCTGAACATCCCTGGGCACATTAGGTTGCTGTTTACTATGCTGTGTATAAAGGTCAATTTAGTGAGAGTTCGCCTTGATTTTAACGTACACACTGGTAGATGTTCCAGTAACAGTCTGTACGATATGGGTTCCGGATATTTATCTATCAATAAATTCTACATCATTTATTGAGTCCTTAACTTCCTTGAAAGTTTCCCCAATTAACTTATTCCCTATAACTATATCATTTCTATGCTTAGTCCACCTTCCCCACTAGATTCCACATATCTATCACTAAAGTCTTCCACAACTCTATCATTTCTATGCTTTGTCCCACATTGGATAATTCTCTCTCAAACTATCCACAGCATTATCAATTTTATTTGCATTTCCAGTTTCCTTACCTTCCCCACTAGATTCCACATATTTATCAGTAAAGTCGTCCACAACTCTATCATTTCTATGCTTTGTCCCACATTGGATAATTTTCTCTCAAACTATCCACAGCATTATCAATTTTATTTGCATTTCCAGTTTCCTTACCTTCCCCACTAGATTCCACATATTTATCAGTAAAGTCGTCCACAACTCTATCATTTCTATGCTTTGTCCCACATTGGATAATTCTCTCTCAAACTGTCCGCAGCATTATCAATTTTATTTGCATTTCCAGTTTCCTTACCTTCCCCAATAGATTCCACATATTTATCAGTAAAGTCGTCCACAACTCTATCATTTCTATGCTTTGTCCCACATTGGATAATTCTCTCTCAAACTATCCACAGCATTATCAAATTTATTTGCATTTCCAGTTTCCTTACCTTACCCTCAAGATTCTACATATCTATCACTAAAGTCTCCCACGACTCTATCATTTCTATGCTTTGTCCCACATTGGATAATTCTCTCTCAAACTATCCGCAGCATTATCAATTTTATTTTCATCTCCAGTTTCCTTACCTTCCCCACTAGATTCCACATATTTATCAGTAAAGTCGTCCACGACTCTATCATTTCTATGCTTTGTTCCACATTGGATAATTCTCTCTCAAACTATCCACAGCATTATCAATTTTATTTGCATCTCCAGTTTCCTTAACTTCATCTCTAGATCCCTCATCAATCTCATGAAAGTCTTCCACAATTCCATCACTACGTCTCAAATATTTTTTACCCAACTGACCAAATCTAGACCTTTCTCCCAGTAAATTATTATCCTGGAAATCTCTTATTGGATATGTGCCATAGTTACTAGTTGACTGTCCTAAAGCATTATATATATCAACTGGTAACATGTCCGGTCTATTGGATTCATTATTGTAATCTGATATTATTCCTCGCCTCTTGAGTACATATCCTAAATGGTCATTTGTATCTAAATATCGATTTCCATAGTTGATCAAATCATATTGATTTTCAATATCATTATCAGCATACGTTACGCCTCCAATACAACATTCACTCCTTCTTTTTGCATTGATTTCAATGTTAGATTTGCTTCCATCCGTTTGACCAATATATTTACTCGTACTACCTCCAGAAGAATTTGTTTTATAAAATTGTAGAACTGCTAAAGCCAAAGCAAATGTAGATAAGAATACAGTTTTAGCAACCAAAATTTTAAGCATTATTAAACCTAATGCAGATATGCATGCAACAATATAACCGGTTGACAGCTTTGATTTCTTTCTACCTGGAAATTAAATAGACATATAAATAATCAAAGAACAGGTTTAATAAGGGAGATAAAATTGCCAGCGTCTGTGGCACGTTGAATACACAAGTTCAAGGTAAGCAATGTCCAGTGAGGTTGTACCATGTGAATGTCCACGTGGGTTCGCGCCCTATTTTTCCGAGCCAATTAGGCTGGGTGAGGTCAATGTGGGTAGCTGGGTTACCAGTTTCCAGCGAATGGTTGTTAAAGGGACGTTAAGCCAAATTTTTAAAAAAAGCAATGTCCAATTAAGCAATGTCCAGTGAGGTTTTACCAAGTGGGTGTTCATATGGTTTTGCAAGGAAAGTGAGAAGGAGGGTTGGTGAAGACACTGACGAGAAATATCAACCCCGCTTGATATAGACAAGGAAATTGAGAAGAAGGAGTAGATTTTCTTACCAGTTTCTGGTGATGGTAAAATTCCACCGAATAATTCTTGATCAATTTTTCTAATCGATTCTATAAATTGTATTTTCAAATTTCTTGTTTGAAAATAGTTATTGATTTTAAATAATAAATAATCAATAAATTCTTCATCTAGTAGTTCAATAGAATTTGATTGATTTTTTAATAATAGATATTCAATGAGATGTTTATCCATTGGAAGAAGCATTTGTTTATTGACGTCATCCTGTCTTTCATTGAGTAGATCTTCATTGGCATCACCTAGAACATTAGGAATAGATGCTTTGTTGACTTTGTTGACATAGATTGATTTTAATTAAAATTAAAATCAATCTAAAGAAATAATTGAAAGTTGTTCCCACTGACAAAATTTGATGTTCAAATGTCCATAAAGGACCTCTCAGACAACCGCATACTCACATATATTATAGCATAGCACACATCCTTGCTTATAAGGAAAGAAAAATCAAACACATATGATTATGTTCTTATGAGAAGTCTTTTTCACTCCATTATCAAGAATGAACAGGTTCATTCTGAATAAGGAGTAAAATCCGAATTACGCATATCGAATAATTAATTAAAATTGTAGAACATAAAGTCAAGGGTTTTTTTTTAAAAAAAAAATGCTGTTTCTTTGTTTTATTATGTCACAACTTTGATGCTCACTGCGGCATTGTAGGATTTTCCCAATATCAATCATTATCCAATTCCTTTGAATTTTTCTATTTTACATACAATGCTGGCACCGGATCGCTATGCGCATTCATCTCCATAGTTACTCATTGTCCTTAAGAGGTTGAGCGGGCCCCGAAAACAGCCAAACTACAGTGACAAATTTTCGCCCCCGGCAATATCCGAACCTGGGTCTCCCGAGTGCAAGACCACTGAGCCCTGGGACCTGGAGATTGCAAGTGTTTTTTTTTAATCATTTTCATTTTTTGTATTTGATAGTTCTAATAAGTGTGCTAAAGGTTTTCTTTCTTTAATATTTTTTAAGCATACCTACTTAGAAAAATAGCCGTGTATTGCTGATAATTCGAAATATGTTGTTTTATTTATTATTATTATTATTTATTTTTATTTTTTTCAATTAAAATTTTTATTTTTTTTGGAAACAATTGTGAGAAGAAAAACTAAATTAACTACGACCGATTTTGAAAAGTTCTAATTGCTCTTGCTGAAATTGTTCTTGTTTTGTTTTTTCTCAAATTGTTTATTTTCATTCTTTCTCAAATTTGTTCTTTTTGAAAGATTGTCTTTTTCTAAAGATCTACTCTTTCGTTTTCATCAATATTACCTATGCCGCCAGCATTCTCCTCGTCGCCATCTTTTCTCTTATTGTCACTTTTCACATTGTCATCATCTTCTTCTCCGTCGACAATCTTCTCCAAATATATTCCAGGCATAATTTGCATTTGTGACTTTTCATTGATTTTGTTTACGTATTTTAGGATGTCAAATTTTATACAAATTAGTGTGTAAGATTTGGAACATTTCTGAGGGATAATCTGAAATTAGAAATATCGTAGATATTAGATGGCCTATGTTCATAACGAATAGAACAGAAATTAGAAATATCATAGATATTAGATGTTCTATATTCAAAATAAATAGAACAGAAATTAGAAATATCATAGATATTAGATGTCCTATGATCATAACGAATAGAAAAAATAGAAAATAAATGGAACAGAAATTAGAAATTTTTAGATATTAGATGTCCTATATTCAAAATAAATAGAACAGAAATTAGAAATATCATAGATATTAGATGTCCTATGATCATAACGAATAGAACAGAAATTAGAAATATCATAGATATTAGATGTTCTATGTTCATAACAATTAGAACAGAAATGAGAAATATCACAGGTATTAGATTTCCTTTTTATATACTAAATAGAACAGAAATTAGAAATATCATAGATATTAGATGTTCTATGTTCATAACAATTAGAACAGAAATGAGAAATATCACAGGTATTAGATTTCCTTTTTATATACCAAATAGAACAAAAATTAGAAATATCATAGATATAAGATGTCCTATGTTCATAACGAAAGAACAGAAATTAGAAATATCATAGATATTAGATGTCCTATGTTCATACCGAATAGATCAGAAATAGAAATATCATAGATATTTCCGAAAACCCTGTATACGATATGTCAGTATAGTATTCCCACTTATGTGTGTTATAATGATTCAGAGGTTATCGATATAGTTCTAGTTGCAAGAGGTTAGAGCATGTCCAATGTGAAGAAAGTGAAATGCCAATCATCGACATCAGCCACCATCATCAGTGCTGTATCCAGCTCCTGCGGTACTACTTACTATCCGATGGTGGTGGAAGGATTATGCTACTCTGAGGACCTAACTTTTTGAGTTGTGATGATTGAGAGGTTTTCGATACAGTTCTGGTTTGAAGAGGTTAGAGCATGTCCAATGTGAAGAAAGTGAAATGCCAATCATCGCCATCGGCCACCATCATCAGTCTCGGATCCAGCTCCTGCGGTACTACTTACTATCCGATGGTGGTGGAAGGGTTATGCTACTCTGAGGACCTACCTATGTGAGTTGTGATGATTGAGAGGTTATCGATATAGTTCTAGTTGGAAGAGGTTAGAGCATGTCCAATGTGAAGAAAGTGAAATGCCAATCATCGCCATCGGCCACCATCATCAGTGTCGGATCCAGCTCCTGCGGTACTACTTACTATCCGATGGGGGTGGAAAGGTTGGATAACATATTATGCTACTCTGAGGACGCCGGGATGAGTGTTGATAATTCCGGCCCCTTCTACAATAGTGGTAATTATCTTAAATTTATGAGGATGAATATTTTATGGTCTGGCTGGGTTTGAACTCACGTCCTACTGTTTATCAGTCAGAACGTCTTGCACCACCAACTTATGTCACGTGATCTGCGTTGGTCAATGTGGGTAGCTGGTTTCAGGCCCACAGAGAGGGGGTGGGTATGGGGGGAATCCCCCCGGGCCCGGGGATTTCGGAGGGGTCTGGAATTCCAAGGTTAAGCTTTTACCACCTCGATTACCTAGTTTATACTTTATACAGTTTAACCCTTTCCGTGTGAATATTTAATTTTTCATAGAAAAAATATTTTTTTCTGCAATTAAAATCAGATGATTTTTAGAATTTTTTTGGCGGAAACGCCATTGCGCTAGCTTCATTCAATCTCGAGATATAGGTTGTCCTATAATTAGGACATTTACACTCGGCGATTGAAAATACACATATGTAGATTTTTTTTTTTTTTTTTTTTTTTTTTTTTTTTTTTTTTTTTNTTTTTTTTTTTTTTTCCTCAAAAAGAAAAAGTCTTTTTATTTTTATTTTTAATATATTAATAGTACATACTTTAATTTGTTAGATAAGTATTAGAAATTCAGAAAAATTCAAAAGAGTATATCTCAAAGGCCTCTTTTTAACGATAAATCGGAAATAAATTTGTGGTCTATTGTAAGAATCGATCCCGGAACCTTCATTATTGTAATCTAGGACCTCGCCTTAAGACACCACGCCATATTCAAGGAAAAGGAAAATTAAATCCTTGATACATCATACATCGATGAAGAAATAATCCAAAAAATGCATGGCTTTGTCCTGCAATTTTGCTATAGCTGAAAGCTGATAAGAACCAAAAAACTAATCTGTTAAACATTTGTGTCCTAATTTTAGGACAACTTCTTTACACAGAGTAGCGAACAATTTCCTTGTTGAAATATCAAAGTTTATGATTAAATATAGATAATAGAGGGGTTGTACTTTGCATTACAATCTCTAAAAACCGAAAAACTTAAAAAAAAGTTCACCATTTGGGGCACTAAACTTTAAAAATAATTTGTAAATACAAGAATTTTTAAAAACAAACGAAGACAGCAGCACTTGGCTACGCTAACCTACAATGAAACACAATCAAAGCACATAAACTACACAAAAATCCGTCAAGCCGTTTTTAAATTATATGTGTTTAAAGATTTGTCCTAAAATTAGGACAGTTTTACGCAAAGGGTTAAAACTTGATTGATTTGTTTCATTGATCATGATTTGTTATTAATAGAAGTAATTTAACATCTATATATTATATATCATGTTTATATTATATATCATGGATACACTTATATTTAATGTTTAGGTTATTTGCTTTTGAGGATTCATGGATTTTTGTATAGGAGCCCGTAACTTTTCAGTCCCGGGACTGAAAATTTAAAGCATTCAAGTAAGCATGCAGCTGTGTGCGAGCATCCTTTTTGTAATCCCGCACTGGGATCATCACAAAAAAACTATCTTAATTAATACTGAAATAGGTTTTGAGGTTGAATAAAGAAGATCAGTGAGAGGAAATTAAAAAAAATCAGCGNTCGTCTCGTCTCGCGTCCATCACTAATTGGACGTGTTATACACACGGTTGAACTGCAATACAAGGGTCAATGTAAAGAGATACTAAATGTCTTTTGAAATATTGTACGGATTTCTACGCCGATTAGTGTTGTACGCGTTAAAAGGAACAAGATGTAATCCAATATCTGGTGTGAATATCACGCGACTTTTTCTTTTTGAGGAAAAGAAGATATTATTGTAATGGTCTGAAATTTTTGATGAGGAGTTTCAAATGTCAAAACGTGTTTTGAAGTTTCAATCCCGAATTTCGGCCATTTACGTTTCAAGGTACGTAGAATCCAAAAATGGAATTAAAAAATTCATCTGTCCGCCGTGCACTTGACTTTTGCCAATTAGCGATGACCGCGATATGTATAAAATTTGACATACTAAATTTTAGTATGGAACCCTATATATGGAACTGACAACAACGAGACCCCAAATGGAACCGCCATACCAAATTTCAGCCAAATCGGTCAACGCTAAGAGGATAAAATGGCGCTTGAGTTATTTACGGCAAAGCAGTTTTTGTGTCAAAATTTACGCTAAAATTGGCCGCCAAAGATTCCATCCCCCCAAGCTTTATTAGAGATCGCAAACTTAGTGTTAAACTCACAACACCATACCAAACAGTTCCCATTACTTTACTAGTTTCCGTGTCCATCACGGAAAGTGATGGTGGTGGAAGGGTTGGGTAGCATAATATGCTACTCTGAGGACGCCAGTCTAGATGTTGATAATCCCGACCTTCCATGTAGTGGTGAATTCCAATAGTGGTGAATATCTCAAATTCATGAGGATGAAATTCCATGGGTTGGCAGGGTTTGAACCCACGCCCCCTTCTGATGTTTACCAGTCAGCTCGCCTTACACTCACCACCAAATATTATACAAATGCCTACCTCATTCACATATCATGTTAGGTTCATATATTCCTTGATTTCATTATTCCTGACAATTTCTCCTCCACAATGCACCAGCAAGCTCACCAAATATTTTACAAATACCTACCTCATTCACATATCGAGTTAGGTTCATATATTCCTTGATTTCATTATTCCTGACAATTTCTCCTCCACAATGCACCAGCAAGCTCACCAAATATTTTACAAATACCTACCTCATTCACATATCGAGTTAGGTTCATATATTCCTTGATTTCATTATTCCTGACAATTTCTCCTCCACAATGCACCAGCAAGCTCACCAAATATTTTACAAATACCTACCTCATTCACATATCGAGTTAGGTTCATATATTCCTTGATTTCATTATTCCTGACAATTTCTCCTCCACAATGCACCATCAAGCTCACCAAATATTTTACAAATGCCTACCTCATTCACATATCGAGTTAGGTTCATATATTCCTTGATTTCATTATTCTTGACAATTTGTCCACCACAATGCACCATCGAGCTCACCAAAATATACATCATTATAGTATGAATGCTCATCATTGCTGCTTTTTCCAAATAGTTCTGATTTTTAGAGAAGGTTTTTTGGGAAGTTTATCTATAAAGTATATACTTTTTATATAATTAATTTCTCTAGTTATATAGTTTATATATAATTAATTAGATTTATATACAATTATATACAGGGTGTAAGCGGTTGTTGTGCTCAACGGTATAGGTGCTATAATATAGGCAAAAACAAATGTGTTTTTCTTCTGGCGATTTTTGATTTGAGATTTTGTTACGAAGTTACAGGATGTTTTGTGTTATTTGTTCTATTTAACATAAAGATAGAAATTACTTTTGTTTCGATGACTTTATTTTTTGACAAACTCATCGAAACAAAATTTACATAATTTTTTATGTTCTATTACATTTTGAGGAAATCAACTTTGAATATTTCAAAATTGCTGCCATTTTATTGATTTGATTTTTGATGATGCCAAATGGGGTATAGTTTTTATAGTACTTATTCTACGCTCTCCAAATCATTTTAGTTTTTTGAAATCAGAGCTGTAATAAGGGAGATATGACCGATTCAAAAATAACACAAAACACCCTGTAACTTTGTAACAAAAGGTCAAATTCAAAAATCGATAGAAGAAAAAAATGTTTGTTTTTGCCCATATTATAGCACTATACCGATGGGCAAAACAACCTGTTACACCCTGTATAGGTAATTTCCAAATATTATTTTGCCCGATCCCGGGGTTTCGAACTCTTAACTCTGAAATTGCAAAATTAAGGATTAAAAAAAGGCCATCAAAAACTTTTTCGCGTCACTTGTCTAATTTATTAAATAAAATGGAAAATTTAGGCGTAACTCGAAAACGATAATTTTAATTTTAATTTTAACGCAAACAATTTGCCTTACAAAACAAAGGAAAGTGACATATGCAGCCATCCCGGCGCGTCAATTTCCTCCCTTTTTTCGTTTTCAATTCCATTTGTGATCGAGATTTTGATAAAACGATATATATAAAACGATAATTTTATATATATATATTTTAGTTCTGATAATTTTCCTAGGGTTCTAGACAAGGAAAAAGTCTTGTGTTGTGTTCACACCAGATTTTTTTTTTATTTATTTATTTAATAAATTTAAAATAACTGAATATTTATTTTAGGTAATATTTTTTATGTAGAAATTAACATTTCACTAGAAAAGTATCTTAACAGCACTTCACTAGAAAAGTATATTAACAGCTCTTCACTAGAAAAGTATCTTAACAGCACTTCACTAGAAAAGTATCTTGAGTGTTTTACAAAATTAAAATTTTTGTATATGTAGAAATTAATACTTCACTGGAAAAGTATGTTAACAGCACTTCACTACAAAAGTATCTTGAGTGTTTTACAAAATTTAAATTTTTGTATATGTAGAAATTAACACTTCACTAGAAAAGTATCTTAACTTGAGTGTTTTACCAAATTTGGACTTGTCATTTCATTTATCGTCTATTTTCAATTAATTCAGATTTGGTCCTCACGTTGAAATATAATTACATTGTTGTTTTGTCATTTACTAATCAAGCATATAATTGTATTTTTGTTAATTTCCGATTAATAGATCGATCCATTCGAAGTCATTCTATGTAGGGGTTAGAAAAATGGTCTGAACAAGGCTGAATCGACAAACATGAAAATTGAACGCACAGATTCCTCTGAATAAGATTGTGGAGTTATAGGAAAATTGTCTGAACAAGGCTGAATCGACAAACATGAAATTTGAACGCACAGATTCCTCTGGATAAGAATGTGGAGTTATAGGGAAATTGTCTGAACAAGGCTCAATCGACAAACATGAAATTTGATCGCACAAGTTCCTCTGGATAAGATTGGAGTTATAGGATAATCAGTCGTGGGGCTGGTTAGAAAAATTGTCTGAACGAGGCTGAATCGACAAACATGAAATTTGAACGCACAGTTCCTCTGAACAAGATTGGAGTTATAGGAAAATCAGCCGTGGGAGCTGGTTAGAAAAATTGTCTGAACAAAGCTGAATCGACAAACATGAAATTTGAATACTTCCATGTCAGTGGTAAAAGGCGACTAGAGGAAGGGTCGGTAAAGATATCTTTTCCAATACCCTGCAGAAAGCAAGGAGAAGCTACTACATTATGTCCCCTGTGGATAGGGGGACATTAAAAGAATACTTCCAAGGTACCCAAGTCCGTACCAGTCGTAAAAGGCGACTAGGGATATTTTTTCCATTACCCATGCAGGAAGCAAGGGGACGCTACTGTCAATGTCAATCTATACTGGTTCTGTCAATAATTTCTACATTGTTGAACGTGTGCACCTAAGGATCCCTGCTCCGGGATTAAGATCCTCAGATACGGCACTATTTGATATCCGAAATATTTTGGGTTTGTCAATCATATAGTATTATAAAGGCTCTGTCCGCCTATATAATACTATATGATTGACAAACCCAAAATATTTCGGATGGGTTTGCCTACTTGCGTCAGTAATTGCTTCGTTTGTGATTGAAACTCGCCATCACAATTGAAGTGTAGACGCTAGACACACAAAGAAAAGAGGGGAAAAAAAGAAATGCAAAACTCTTGGATAAATACTGACAATTCAAAATTATAAAATATTTCATTCGTTCTTATTGGCTCTTGATATTAAAATGGACTTTTCCATTGTGTTCAAGGTTTCGTCCCTATAAAAGCTCCTTGGAAAGTATTACATATATTAGGTTTGGTACACCCTGTATATGTGGGTTGTGCATATTCAACCTTACAACATGAATTTCTAATTTAGGGTATAAGGTTTCCACTGAAGTCTTACATCACCACGGGGACACTAATATACCTTGGATAACATGTCGATGACACTACTGTTGAATGATAATGACTAGAAGTTGCCGATAGCACTGTTTGTTTACATTCAATTATCACATTTTGCAGAGCAATATTTGATAGTAATCTGATACAGTAAGGTCCTCGAGGTCGGTTCGTCATCAGTTCGATAATAAAGAAGATTAAAATTGACACACACTTGGTTGCGTATATACTGATGGGTTCTTTCATTCATAGAACCGTTCTCGAGATTTTTGCAAAAAAAAAAAAAAATAAAATTCAAGATGGCGGCCTATAAAAGTCAAAATTTCGGACAGTTCCGCAACTTTCCCGACTGGGGACTTTTCGTAATATTTATCAGTGATGTGTCACATAACCCACGTGGTTTTGAACTTTTTAGATCCCCATTTCTCTTTTACCATAACATGTGCAACCCCCATTGTAAGTTAGTAAGTCTAAGTATGTGACCTTGTAATAATGACCAAATATCGTGTTCATAGGGTCATCAGATCCGGTGATACGAGGGGGTAGGGAATAGCATGAAACAGTTCGTGTAATATACACACTGTAGTCGCAAGGCTTGACTTGGAACTTGGCCTGGCGCACGGGCAGGGTACACACTTGTGTTGGAAATGTTATGCAACAAATGTTGGGCAGCACGCAGCGTCTACACATTTTTAGTGTGTGCCTATAGTTGTGTTGTTTTCACATAGTTTCAATTCAGACCTTGTGATAAATGGATTGTTTGCCTTTTTATCTCATAATTTTTTTACAATACCTATTTTAAAAATAATCAAAAAATGAGTAAGGAATATATTCTTATAACTGCTGCCGTCGCACTAGACGAAATCCTAGGCCAAGGAGGTTTTGGATAAGACCGAGTCTTTCTGGTGGAACAAATAAATACAGTACAGCTGACTTCATGAAACATTTGATCTTGGACGATGTTGATGAATTGAATTTGGAATACAGGTGTACTGGATTCAAGAATTTTTTTCGAATGAGAAGTTGTGACATTGGAGAATTATTAAAATATATTGAATCTATAATATCAAAAATATCAATGTTTCTGGAAACATTTTGAAATATTCCACCTTCTATGGAAACATGCAACTGTCAGACAACAGTTTCTCAACACGTCCATACTTGTGTTGCAACGTTGTACAATATTTCCAACCAGGGCCGGATTAACCTTCCGCGGGGCCCGTAGCACTTTCAAAGAGTGGGGCCCCCTCAACCCACCACCGGCGCCGTCTAAGTAGTTTACTTTTTGGAGCCAGTACAAAAATGGATTATCTTTCGGTCTTTTGGTCTAGTACCTACAGATGGTAGAGAAAAGTGATATTAAATTTTGAGTATACCAACATCGATAAAACATGATCGGTACCTACCGACATTTCACTTTGTAGATTTACACCGCGCCGCCGAGACACAATTCTCAAACTGATCACAAAAAAAAAAGAATAACAAGCTAAAACTAATATTTTTCATGATAAAATTTATATCCTAGATTGAACTGGTTAGTGTACCCCTACACTAACCAATTTGCTTCTGTTGCAATACTCGTTTCTTTATTAAGTTCCTAGGTAGTAGGTACCTACTTGTACTTTCCTAAATTAGATTTTACTACATACTTTGAAGAGTTGGGGGCCACTTCAAAATGATATGTTTTTTCAATTGTCAACCCAGAAATGTCGAAATATCTAGTGTAAAAGCGCGGGGCCCGTAGCACGTGCTACAAGTGCTACTATTGTTAATCCGGCCCTGTTTCCAACATAAATGTATACCCTGAATAAGGTAGACCTGCCATTTTCAGCAAAATTAAGAACTTTATCATTATTATTATTTTAATCATTCTTAAATATACGGAAATTGCGAAAGATACGGCAAAAACATACGAATATAATTTTGTCAAAAATTTGATTGTCGTTGATCAAAGTCTGGAAAACTGTTTCGATAAAGTTAACCGTTCTTGAGATATAAGCAAAAAAAAAAAAAAAAAAAAAAAAAAAAAAAAAAAAAAAAAAAAAAACGGCCGATAAAAAAGGCGGAAGGTTCCGCAGCCGCCCCAGCTCGGGACTAATATCTAATATTGATGACGGAGGTCTAAGTTAACATTTTCAGCAAAAGTTACAAATATATTATTTAATATTTTTTGAACCCATTTTTCATCTAGAAATTCCTGGACTACATTGGGAAAAGGTGAAGTTAAAGAAGAAGAACGTTCAAGTTTGAGAAACCATGGAACATTAGATGATAGATAATATAGGAATGCTCCGAACAGGGCCTCAAGTTCCGCCGGGATAGAATCTTCAGTGTCGATACGAGAATTGTCATGAGAAGCAAAAATAGCGGTTACTAGAAAGGAGACCCATTGTTTAGAGATTTCACATCGAAAAGTCACGATTAAGATATTCCTGAGCTATTGTGAGTCATAGACCATGGATTAGCTAAATAAACTCGCCATGAGTATCACCAACCCAATGGCGAGTTTATTTAGATCTATTGTGACCAGGATTTGGAAGAAGCCGGGATGGAGTCTCTTGGTTACGAATCCACAGTTTTTATTATTAAAGATATTAGGTTGATTAAATTGGGATACTATGTCAAGGTAAACCATAAGGCTATGTTAACATAACCGCGCGGCTCAAGATCTATCTAAATAGTGCTGCGCCAGAAAAGGGTTACAGCTAAAGAGAGTAGGCACCGAACAAAAGGTTGTGGCATGGTAGAATTAAGGAAAGCAACGCCGACCCCAAATAGAATTGGGAAAAGGTGAAGTTACAGAAGAAGATGTATAATAAATGTTCATACTAAACTTCATTAACGAGAGTTTTCGCGGAACAAACAGACAAGGCCTTTGAGAGTTATTGTGGACTGAACAGACAAGGTGTTCGAGAGTTATTGTGGACTGAACCGACAAGGCGTTCGAGAGTTATCGCGGAACAAACAGACAAGGCCTTTGAGAGTTATTGTGGGCTGAACAGACAAGGCGTTCGGGAGTTATTGTGTACTGAACAGACAAGGCGTTCGAGAGTTATTGTGGACTGAGCAGACAAGGCGTTCGAGAGTTATTGTGGACTGAGCAGACAAGGCG
Organism: Pachypsylla venusta; assembly: GCA_012654025.1. Classification (NCBI taxonomy): domain Eukaryota; kingdom Metazoa; phylum Arthropoda; class Insecta; order Hemiptera; family Aphalaridae; genus Pachypsylla; species Pachypsylla venusta. Next base: position 16,881,204 of record CM022884.1, read on the forward strand.
TTCGAGAGTTATTGTGGACTGAACGGAAAATCATACGTTTAAATCGGTCAATAAGCGTCTCCCAAAATGACCGGTCCCCCCCCTTAACTTTTGAACGGCTTTCAATAATTGAATTTTGAAAAGCTCTCGTGATAGGGAAAGAGCCATACCAATCAAATGGTTATGGTGAGATCCAAGTTCGACCCCCGCACCCCGCAAATGACTTTTATCGACAAAAGTGTCAATTTGTCAACAAATTCAAATGGAATGGTATAAATATTTTTCGTTCAGATGAAAGTAAAAATAAAACAAGCAAAAAATTCCTTCTCAATTTTTCAAAAAAATAATCAGGGGCGGAGCTGGAGGGGTCTAAAGTTTAATTTTGTTACATCCTGTATAACGGTGTATCTTTTAAACTTTGATGTAAATGTCCACTTACTGTGTGTTCAAAAAAAGGTTTCTCATCTACTTGAACCATCAAAGGTATACATTTTCATTTTCATCAGTGACGTAAGAGGACAAAGTCAAATCTCCAGGAAGTTAAAAATAAGCCCTTTGGAAAAGGGTAAAATTCGGGTAGAAAGTGTGAAATTAGGCGGTTATTTAGGACGAACAGTGATAACTAACCTAAACAAGGAAACATTTTGGTGAAAAAGAAAAACATTCCCCTTCTCAATTTCACAGCGGTGCCAGAGGAATGAGAAAATTTCAATGCAATTACATAGGAAATAACTCGCATCTAAAACTAGTGTTAATACAGGGGGTAATAAAATTTAATTCTAGCAGTAGCGGCCCGTGAATATTTGACCTGGGGGGCTACAGTACAATTTCAAAAAAAATTGCATGTCTGTGCATACAATACAATAGAACATTTTTAGCTTACCTTAAAAGTATTTTATTTACAATTTTCACACTACTCCAGATACATACTTATAAATAAAAAGTAAAGCAATTTGTCCTCAGGAGGCTGAGAGTTACGCACAAGATAAATCACATCACCAAACAGAAAATTTTATTTATTCAAGAGAAATCTCATTTCGATGTTTATTTTATTGAGAAAACACTTATTTTCTGACAGAATTTAAATTAATAAACACTTTTTATTCATTAGGTTTTTTTTTTCAAAGTTAAAAAGAAGAAAAAAAAAATCGAAAGTATTTTCTATGTGATAAGATAACTGATAAGAAACCAAGTTTAAGTTTGTTTACAATATTTAGGGTCCTACACCGGGGAGATGTGTTGAGGTAAGTTTAAAAAAAAAATCAAAAAAGAAATTTCAAATCCCTTTTTTATTGGACGTCATGGGTCCATGTTTGACGGTTGTGCATACGCAATAGAGACATGGCCGTAAAAACATTTCCTAATATCTCTAATTGGGTTGAAATTGGTTAAAAATATTTTTAGATTGGTAAAAAACAAAAATCTAAAAAAATTTCTCCCCCGAAGCAAATTTTCATATTTGTAAGAAAAAAAATCCCTCTATAAAGTTGGCACTTGATAGAGAAAGGAGGAAAAAAAAATCGCAAGTCCCATGCAAAATTTTTTACACCCAGGAGACACTTCTAACATTTTGTCAACATGTGGACACTTCTAACATTTTGTCAACATGTGGAGGGCAGGCCCAATTTTTTATATTTTAGACATGATAATGATGCCTGAATATATTCGATATTCGAATAATGATATTCGAATTATAATGTAAATTTTCTAGAGTTTTGGAGCTATAAGCTTAGCGCCCGTTATATTATATACTCACTGTGAGACATGGTGAACATACGATATTTTTTTTGCAAGAGAACAGCAGATATTTTAAGCAACTCGCAAATTAAAGGGATATATTTTTTCAAATTTTTTCCCTTTTTGGGGGAAGAAGAATACTTTGGTAGGTATAAAATTAAATTACAAACAAAATATTTTTATGCTTTATTTTCTGTAATTTTTGGGGGAGCTGTGCCCTTTTGCCCTTAGGGAGCAGCGGCCCCTGAATTCTAGACCCGTCTAGCTCCGTCCCTGATTATTTTTTTGAAAAAATAAAAAAGGGTTTTTTTCCTTATTTCTCTTTTACTTTTGTTTGAACAAAAAATATTTGTACCCCTCTATTTAAATTTCTTGAGAAATCACACTTTTTGTCTTTTTTAAAATGGTGGATATCCTAACTTTTTCCAATTTTCAAAATTCCAAGCCGTTCAAAAATCAAGGGGGGGGTCATTCTGGGACACACTGTATATTAAGGAAGTGGCCTTATTATTTTGAATTCAATTAAGGAGGACCTCATTACTTTGATGAATGTTAAGGCAGAGGTCGATATATCAGAGGGGGGACCGGTCATTCTGGGACATGCTGTATATTAAGGAAGTTGCATTATTATTTTGAATTGAATTAAGGAGGACCTCATTACTTTGATGAATGTTAAGGCAGAGGTCGGTATATCACAGGGGACCGGTCATTGTGGGACACGCTGTATATTAAGGAAGTGACATTATTATTTTGAATTCAATTAAGGAGGACCTCATTACTTTGATGTATATTAAGGCAGAGGTCGGTATATCACAGGGGACCGGTCATTGTGGGACACGCTGTATAATAAGGAAGCGGCATTATTATTTTGAATTCAATTAAGGAGGACCTCATTACTTTGATGTATGTTAAGGCAGGGGTCGGTATATCACAGGGGGGGACCGGTCATTCTGGGACACGCTGTATATTAAGGAAGTGACATTATTATTTTGAATTCAATTAAGAAGGACCTCATTACTTTGATGTATATTAAAGCAGAGGTCGGTATATCACAGGTGACCGGTCATTGTGGGACACGCTGTATATTAAGGAAGCGGCATTATTATTTTGAATTCAATTAAGGAGGACCTCATTACTTTGATGAATGTTAAGGCAGAGAACCTTGTGTGAAATAAAAACGTGTAAAAAAAAATGTAAATTGATTTTTTATTCGATTCTTGCAAGGTTAAGATTTCCTTAGACGTGATTGATTTTATATGAGATTAGGTCTTGGTAGGGTTACAACACGTGCGGCTTTGGCAGAATATATCCTTTTTATGAGATTCTTCTTGTTTGGGAAAAAAAAATTTTGCTCAAGCAATAAATGTATGGCCATAAAAACGTTCCCTAACCTATCGAGGGGGGTTAAAATATGTCAATAAAGCTAACAAGTAAACATAAAAAGTTAAAAACAAAACAAAAGAGAAGTGGAAAAAATAAAAATATGGTTGGTGAGATTTTTCCCGCGATGTGTCACGCCGCACGCAACAAAAATACCCAAAAATTCCTCAACTATTGGACCCTACGTTTCTCCCGGGAGTCATACCCTCCGTAAAGTAATCTAATAGCTAGCAAAGTTTAAATTCAGCTTCAATTCTCACATCAAAACTTTTTAAACTGGAATCCGATATTCGAACCGATATTTTTCGATATTGCCGATATCGACAGATATCGGAAAGATGCCGATTTGCTTTGCGATATAATATAGCGATATCGATACCGGAAAAAATATCGTTATCAATATCAAATATCGCATAAATAACAATATCGTAACAATCCTATCAGTGAGATGGATCTAGCTGCACATATTTAATGTAATCAAAAGAACCTGATGTAAAAATTCTCCTGGCAAAAGTCCAAATTTCTGAAAAGCTTGGCTATGGCCAGTAGTGGTATTAAGATTAATTTTATGATTACAAGATACATAAAGCACTGCATTTATGGCAAATTCCTGAATAACTACTTTTTATCATAATTACCCATGTCCTGCTTGTAACCACCGAGAGGACCAAACCAGCTTCATTAGGTGACGGTCCTAAACCCGTGTAAATGCGGAAGATTTGGTGTTAGGAAGGACATTCCGCCATTTCCTCAGTACTGAGTAGATAGATCTAGTAAATAATTAGAAATAATGTAGGCACCGAGGAGATTAATTTTAGACTAAAAAATTTTTGGCCTAGTCCAGCCGTTTAGGCTGGGCACCGACATCTTTTTTTAAAGGTCTCATTAATAAAAGTTCATTACAGAAAACCAGAGCTCTCTACAATCTGGCGTTCACGAATTACAAGGTGGAACATGTGACATGGACCCTTTGCGACCGCACCGAGATGGTAATTAAAAATGCCTAGAAATAAATTTTTTATGATCCCAAATAATTAATTTATTAAAAAAAAAAATAGTGTTCCAACAAGATGGTTGTCCCGCCAACTTCAACCACAGTGTTCGAGCTATCTTAGACCAAAATTTTCAAAAAAGCTGGATAGGTTTGGTCTAAGAAGGCTCGATCTC
>CM022884.1:16897057-16913458 GCA_012654025.1 Pachypsylla venusta
AAAGTAAAAAACTGGTTCCACACCTAGAATTGAACTTCTACAGATACGCGTGTGCATAATGAGATAATTGGGGGTAAACCTAACGATTATAATAATAAATGAATTCAAATGTCTCAAATGAAAAAGTCGTATGACAAAAATTAAATTTAAAAATTTCTCCCTCAAAATAGAAAATTTAGTCTCCGAAGACATTTAAATATTAAACATAATTATTATTATAAATAACTAGCTGTTCCGCCCGTGCTTTGCTACGGTCAATAGCTTGACACCTTTGAGGAATGGCCGTTCCCGTGCTAATAGTATTCTATGATTTCCATTTCAAAAATCGGAAAAACGGCCACAACTTGAAACCGGTCGAACCGTTTTTCGCAAACTATCATAACTATTTTTTTATTTCACGGTCTTCTGTCTCAATTCTCTTAAAGTAATACCGACTTTACACAGTTTTTCATAGGGGATTCGTAAAATTTTACAAACTGGCCTGCCTGGGTTAATATTAACTTTTGAATTTTATCCTGTAGTATTGTACTATACTGCGGAATGTATGTTCAAAATGACCTAACCCCTGCAGAACCGGATATCTGACAGTGTGAAAAACCTGGTGAATTGCTTCGTGTAAAGTTACACTGGTGCTTTCTGGAACTTGGCCTGGCGCACTGCCGTGCGCTCAGATATACTCCCCCCAGTTTACTCTTGTAACTTCTTAGGGGTTTAAATATAAGTATCCATGATGTATAATAATGTTTAGGTTATTTGCTTTTGAGGATTCATGCATTTTTGTATAGGGGCCCATAACATTTCAGTCCCGCGCACGGATTTTCTCTTGACGGCCCTGATTTTAAAAAATATATTCTTGCTTATACAATTAGTATTTCTACTTTTCAAAAAATCGTGGGAGGGGAAGTAATAGTGGGAGGAGCTAGTTTGTGATATTCAACACGATATGACATCTAGTTTTTGTCGCAATGGTTTGGTCGAGCGTGCATCGTGCGTTCGTTGTCAAGTTGTTTTTTTAAAAAAGTGAACCATTATAGCCACTCAGAGGACGTTCCGCACAAGGTATGGTTTGCACTCCACAGATCCAGTTCTTGATCGAAAAACAATTTTGATTTTAGTTCACAACTTTAGGACCACATCATCAGCCAATCGTTCTCAGGACATAATCCCCGGTCGCCGGATTTGAGTCCCCGTGACTTCTTCCTGTGGGGTTACCTCAAGGCTGAGGTCTTCAAACAGCGCTCTGGTAACCTTGAAGATTTAAAGGAGGCACTTCTGGAAGAAATCGTCCAAATTGATGCGGATATGCTGACGAGAGTCATGGAAAACTTCCGCGAAAGACTCCAAATGTGTATCACTCGCCAAGGCCGTCATTTGGACGACATTATTTACGAAACAAAGATGAAAACTAGAAGACACAAGCTTTCAGAATACAAAATAATTTTTCAAATATCTCATTTCGTTTTTATTTACCAACTCTTTCAAATGTGGGAGAACTAATTGCCGCACCTAGTATTAAGTCTAAGTACGCATATTGAAAATCCCACGATTTAATCTACGCGTAATTCTTCATGAGGTACATAAAATATCCAAGATTCCATTTCAGTTTTCCCCCCAAGATAGGAAATCGCAACAATCTACGCATTCGGGGTTTTGTCATGTTCCCAGTAGTAATACAAGAAGAATTTATTACTTTGCTTTGCTTTACTGATGTTGACCCTGACGATTTTATATCGAGCGAAATTAATGAGATCTAGTTTCTATCAGTCAATAGTGACATCATCGTTTCCCATGATGGCCATGAGAATGCAGATCTATCATATGGTTGGTGTTGTAGTGGTAAAACGCTCTGACTGGTAAATTGTGGGGTGTAGGTTCAACCCATGGAATTGTATTCTCATGGGATCTAGTTTCTATCAATCAATAGTGACATCATCGTTTCCCATGATGGCCATGAGAATGCAGATCTATCATATGATTGGTGTTGTAGTGGTAAAACGCTCTGACTGGTAAATTGTGGGGTGTAGGTTCAACCCGTGGAATTGTATTCTCATGGGATCTAGTTTCTATCAATCAATAGTGACATCATCGTTTCCCATGATGGCCATGAGAATGCAGATCTATCATATGGTTGGTGTTGTAGTGGTAAAACGCTCTGACTGGTAAATAGTGGGGTGTAGGTTCAAACCCAGCCAACCCATGGAATTTATTCCTCATGAGATCTAGTTTCTATCAGTCAATAGTGACATCATCGTTTCCCATGATGGCCATGAGAATGCAGATCTATCATATGGTTGGTGTTGTAGTGGTAAAACGCTCTGACTGGTAAATAGTGGGGTGTAGATTCAAACCCAGCCAACCCATGGAATTTATTCCTCATGAGATCTAGTTTCTATCAATCAATAGTGACATCATCGTTTCCCATGATGGCCATGAGAATGCAGATCTATCATATGGTGTGTTTTGATAAGTGATGGCCGGATTTTGATGAAATTTGGTATACAAGTTTAGGGTATAAACTAAATTTGCTGTATAGTTTCGGGGGGGGCCGAAATACACTTGTATATGTGTATGTATGTTTGTTAACGCGATACAAGCCACAAATTTCATCCGATTTTGACGAAATTTAGAATACATGTTTAAGATATGAAGGAAATTTGTTGTATAGTTTTGGGGGCCCTGGCCCATCCCCGGGGTCCAGGGGGGCCAATATTCTGATTTTTTTAAAATGATTTTTATCTTTTTAGCGGTTCGTTGCAGAAACATAAAATTTTGATAAGTGATAGCTGGTTTTGAGGGTCGAGGGCTTTTAGATTTATGAAAAATTTAGGGGCCCTCCAATTTTTTTTTTTTACTTTGTTTTTAATTTGATTAAGATATTTTTTTCTATTAATGACTACAACACTAACCATCATATTGATCCATTGATCCAATAGTTGTATAGGGGCCCGTAACTTTTCAGTCCCGCGCCCGGATTTCCTCTTAACGGCCCTGCAGTCGATGTAATGATTCTGTAAAATCAATTAAAACATATCTAGATACGCACGGATAAGTGCATACGTCAACATAGAAAACCAACTTTAATACTCATGCACAATTGCATCTATTCATTTTCCAAGAAATTTAAAGATACCAACTATCTTGACGGGTATTTTCCTAAAGAACAACTTTGATAAAGATATCATCTATTTAATCAAACTGATAAACAGATAGTTCAGTTTCAATTCTAACAAAGTCGAGCGAACTTCATTCTTCCCGATTAAATATTTTAAAAATATCTTTTTTTTTATTTTTTACTAATTATTTATTTTTACTAATTTTTAAATCATAATTTAAATTCTGGAATTTAAAGATTGAGTTTTTTTTTAAATTAATTGAATTAAAAAAAAATCTTTTTGTAAATTTTGATTCGTTCACTTGTATAAAATTAAATTTTGGACCAGTTGATAGGTACCTAATCAGAGCGAGTGGGATACCAAATTTTAGATACCTATTTTGGGTACATTGTCACCAAAATTTCTATTTACAATCATTGTTAAATTAAGGTAAGTTGTGAGAAAATCATTCGTTTGGTTTTTCAAATTTCTTTTGGTTCAAACATTAGGAATCGCCACGAGATCCACCAAAATTGGATTTTTTACGTTACATTGAGTATGGAGAAATTAAAAATGCACTCGTTCCTTGAGTGGCACTTTTGCCACTTGACGTTGACCAAATTCGGTATATAAGTCTCAATTGGGGTTTTATTGTGTCCCAAAACTTTGCTGCAAGTCACATATATATCAAAATCGGTTAACGCTAATTGATGGACTGACTTTTCATATTCTGGAAACCTATACAGTATGTCTCAGAAGTCCTGCCCGGTGCCCATAACTTTGGATCCGCTTGGAATTTTTGAATTCTGTTTGTTCCTAGGGACAGAAAAGGGCGCATGGCCATTCAAATGGTTAGTATCCAGGTTCGAATCCAGGAATTGGCTTTTTTTGACACAAAGTGTCGATTTCTCGGGAAATTTAAATGGAATGGTACCTACACATATAAAGTGTTCTTAATATGCAGTTTTTCTATAGAAATTTTCTCATTAATACGGCTCTGTTGTAAATGAGTGTGAGGGTTAGCCATTTTTTTTTTTTTTTTTTTTTTTTTTTTNCTTCATACTCAAAATGGCCGTTTTCTAAAAGACGTCATTTTAAGCTCTGGTAGAAATACGAGATTTGGTTATCTAGGCCTACGGCACTGATAAAACTCAGAAGTTGTTATTTTTATCACTTATGTAGATGAAAAACCTTTTTTGAGCCACTCCTAACGAATTTCTACATCAAAATTAAATTGGTTTCCGTTATACAGGGTGTAACAAGTTTTGGATTTGAAACCCTCTGGCTCCGCCCCTGATTATTTTTTTGAAAAAATAATAATGGAAATATTCCTTATTTTATTCATACTTTTATTCTTCAAAAAAATATTTGTACCATTCCATTTAAATTTCCCGAGAAATCTACATTTTGTGTCAAAAAAAAACCACTTCCAAAATTCGAACCTGGATACTGATATTACCATTCGAATGGCCATGCGCCCTTTTCTATCCCTAGAAACAAACAGAATTCAAAAATTCCAAGCGGTTCCAAAGTTATGGGCACCGGGCAGACCCCAAATCGGACCTACATATCAAATTTCATCAATATCGGTCAAAGATAAATGGTAAAAATGACCTCCATAGCGGACTGTGTGTAATATATAGGCTTTTTTTATTGTGTGTAATATACAGGCTTTTTGTGTGTAATACAACGGATTTTATTCAATTTTCGGATTCTGCGCACCTTGAAACGTAACTTCTAAAATTTTAAGGAGCTCAATTTTTTTTTTGCCAGCAAAATAAGAAATCCATGTGCCACATTGGCAGAGTTTTCAATCGCTTTAGCTTTCATACCACAAAGAGTAGCGGTTGTTTTTATGTATGTTTGGTTGAATAGTTTATTCAAAGGGGGAAAAATTAAAAGCAATTTTTTTTTTTTATTATTTTTTTAATTTGGCTTAACGTCTCTTTAACATCTATTGGTCATTCAAGTAATTCAAGACGTGGGTTTTACCCTCTCTTGGTGATTTTGGCTCCCCTTATTTAGGTAGACTGCGAGTCTACCTAAATGAGGGGAGCCTGAATCGCCCCCCCCTCAACTGGGGACCTATATCCGCCCCCGGTTTTACTCGTGATTTATAGGCAACTAGACATTAATCTATTTTTTTTTCTTGTAGATCTAGTTTGACTATCAATATGAAGGATAACTTATTGAACGGACAAGCGGACATTGTGTATACGAGTGGAAAAACCAGTCCGGCCAAAGTTGAACAAGATCTGGAATTAATTAAAACTTGGCTAAAATTTCAAACACATCTCCCTGCCAAAATAGGTGCGTAATGGTTAATTATTATTCTTGATTTATTGCGGCTGTAAAATGTAAATGTACATTTCTTTGTGTTATTATGGATGTGATTAGTGATATTGGAGTTATTGTTGAGAATACCTTGTCCGGAACCTCACTGGTGCAAGCATTACAAGGTATTCTCAACAATAACTCCAATATCACTAAACCTAAGCTACACTATAACAATTTCCTTAGAATGCTACCACTTACCGCTATTACCATAGCTACTCAGTTGTCCTCAGGAGGCTGAGTTACCTATAGGTAAAGTATTCTTGGGGGGAGGCATGGCCGTAAATATGTTTCCTAACTTCTCTGCTTGAGGAAAAGCTATATTAAAAAAGAAAAAATATTCATGTAACGAATTTTGGTCTTTGAACTTTTCGCAATACCACCTCGCAATGAGCGATTTCGAGGTGAGAGCCTAACAAAAACATTACTATGAATCAACAAATCAATAAAATGAAAAAAGAAAAGTCAAATTTTTTTTTTAAATTTGGTTTAACGTCTCTTTAACATTTATTGGTCATTCAAGACGGGGGTTTCACCCTCCATTCGCTGGAAACATGCAAACCAGTTACCCACATTGACCTCACTCAGCTTGGGTTGGGCCGGAAAAATGAGCCAACGATACGTGGTGTTCCCAAACGGTCACCCATCCAATTACTGACCACGCCCAACGTTGCTTAACTTCAGAGATCTGACGTGAACTGGTGTATTCAACGTGATATGATCGTTTTTTGCAATGGGATATTGAATGTTTGCATAGGACACCAATGTTGAGGAACCTGCTTTTTAGAAATAATTCGCCTAATTTTAGACACTCTTGGAAGTCATATCTTGGAAATTTCAAATGGCAGCCATTTTGAAACCGAACACACTAAACGTGTAAATTTTTTTGCAGAGTACTTCTAATTCTATTGTCTTTCTGAAAATGTATCACAAGGTGGGGGTTCGTATTTAAAAAACAAAAGTTGGACCCCCTGGGGTCCGCATGGGACCCGCCCCTGAAAAATTAGTCACACAATCAGGTGGTGTAATTTGGGATATAATACCATGCAAAATTTCAAAACTCCACATAAAGCTGTTCAAAAGATATTCAGGCGGTCTCGGACTTTTGGGACACCCTGTATTTACTTTTTTTACATTTACAGTATCTGAGCGCAGGGCAGTGCGCCAGGCCAAGTTTCGGAAAGCACCAGTGTATCTTTACACGAAGCAATTCACCAGGTTTTTTCAAAAATATCCATATAAAGCTGTTCAAAAGATATTCAGGCGGTCTCGGACTTTTGGGACACCCTGTATAATTTGACAGTAAGCACTCATTACGCAAGTTCATAATTCTAATTGGTGTTGTCCGTATGACAGGCATACCATATACTCTACAAGGTATTACAGACCACCCGAACATATTTTTATTTATTTCACGTTAAGTTTGAAATCAAAAATAAAGAATCATCATCACTAATCGAATTTTATTTCTTGGAACAATGTGACCCAATTGGAACAATTGTGACCCAAGTATTTCTTGGTTCCCAAATTCGCCATTTTGTTCTTTACTTTTGTCCCCATTCTGATTGGCTGTTCGGATTCATGTTCCAAGAAATAAAATTCGATCATTCTCATCTATAAAAAAAGAATGTATTATAATGGGCTGAAATTTTTAGTGTCGAGTGTTCAATGTCAAAATATTTTTTTGAGATCTCCAGAGTCAAAATCTTGAGTTTCAGCCATTGGTCTGTGTATTTCACTAATTCTAATCAATATGCATCATGAATGGAAATTTAAAGTTTCTATCTGAATAATAAAAAAGTTTTATTCTGAATAATAAATAAATCAACTTGAGTTTTGGAAAATTTTTGAAACACACAAAATCAGAAGTTTAGCGATAATGGACTAATAAGGGACAATGGCTATTACAGGACAATGATATTAGAATATAGTGCGACCTTTCAGCTTGTACAGCAATCATAATTATTGGTATATTTCGTAAACATTAACATCTGATAATCGAATTATTTGTTGCCAAGAAGAAGCGTACACGCCTTTTCAAATGAACTACGTGAATTGCCTACTTTTACTTTTATTACTACCCATACGATGATTTTAGATGAAAGAAAAATAGAGGGGCCGTAAAATTTTCCCCCGGCCCGGATTTTCTGTCTACAGCCCTGGTCAGGATTCGTGAAAAGCGCAAAAAATGGCAAAATCAGCTAAAGAAGAGAACGAAAACCGCCAACTGTAAATTGGATTTCAAAATGTTGGTCCTTTATCCACAGCATAAAAATGACATACAGGTATACAAAATTTCAAGTCTCTGGCATTTACCGTTCTTGAGATATCTCATTTAGAGTCATCTATTTGACAAAAAAAAACCGAACGATAATTATTAAGGCCAAAAAGGGACTGTAGCCCTTTTGCCCTTAATAAGTAGCTGCCATTGCCTTCTGGTGGTGACATTTTAGTCTGAGTAGCTTTTTTTTTTTTTNTCCCGCACTTAAATTTATTATTGCACGTTCTGCTGTCTCAATTCTTATAAAGTAATACCGACTTTACACTTGGCCAGTTTGTAAAAAGGTAGCATTTTACGAATCCCCTTAGAAAAACTGACCAAGTGTAAAGTCGCTATTACTTTATAAGAATTGAGACAGCAGAACTTGCAATAATAAATTTAGGTGCGGGATATACAGCAGCAACAATAAACTTGGCCCCAATAATCGATATCACCACTTTCATAGGCGGAATTTTTTGAAAGAATTGGAGGAACTTGGCCTTTTTTCAATGATAATTTTTTTGTGAGATTTGACTTAACGTCTCTTCATTGGTCATTCAAGCCGGACTTGCCAACAATCATACCACGTTGAATACACCACTTACCGTCAGATCACTGAAGTTAAGCAACGTCGGACGTGGGCAGTATTTGGATGGGTGACCGCTTGGGAACACCACGTATCGTTGGCTCATTTTTCTGGCCCAACCCAGTCAATGTGGGTAGCTTGTTTGCAAGTTTCCAACAAATGGAGGGTAAAACCCGCCGTCTTGAATAACCAATAGATGTTAAAGATACGTTAAGCCAAATTAAAAAAAAAGCCGGACTTGAGTGTCTCATTTGTATTTTAAAAAATGTTCTGACCAAAAAAATGGCATGTAATTTTATTATCTTTATATATAAAAGGCAATGTCCTGAGAGACTGATCAACGTAGAGCCGAATCTATTAATGCTAAAGACTTGAAATTTGGCAGGGATCTTCGGTGCACCATGTAAATGTGCTCTAAGAAAGGATTTTGCAAAATTTTAATTTAAGGGGTAGAAATCGCGAAAAGTAAACAATTCCCATAAGAAATACATTGGAGCGAGAGAGATAGCATTAAAATATGCGCGGGCGAAACAGCGATCGGGGTATGCTAGTAGATAATATAAAAACAGAAATTTTACAAGTACGAGTGTCCACTTCGCTAATTTGTAGTCGGAGTGACATTTGCAATCTTTGCCAATATTTCATAGAGCAATTTTCAATCATTAATGCATAATTATACCTGTCCAATTAATGGTCTACCTACCCTACCCGGAAAATTTACTTAGTTTTAATCAATGAAATTAAAAAAATTAATAGCCAGTAGTTGTCAGATAGATAAATCAGGGCCGTAGACAGAAAATCCGGACAGGGGGCAAAAATTTCCGGGCCCTCTATTATTCTTTCATCTTGGAGGTCAGTAAAATGAATGAATGATTGAGGGTGCTCTCAGACAGCAAAAATGATGTGTTTTTTTTTTAAAAAAAAATTCAATATAGAATTAAAATTAAAAAAATTAATAGCCAGTAGTTACCAGATAGATAAATCAGGGCCGTAGACAGAAAATCCGGGCAGGGGGCAAAAATTTACGGGCCCTCTATTATTCTTTCATCTTGGAGGTCAGTAAAATGAATGAATGATTGAGGGTACTCTCAGACAGCTGAAATGATGTGTTTTTTTTATAATTTTTTATTCAATATAGGGGAAACCGGGGGTGTTCCGGACGCGGAGCCAGGACCGTTGACAGAAAATCCGGGCTGTGGGGAAAAATTTACGGGACCCTCTATTATTCTTTCATCTGAAATCACCGTATGGGCAGTAATAAAAGCAAAAGTAGGCAATTCACTTAGTTGATGTGAAAAGGCGTGTACGCTTCTTCTTGGCAACAAATAATTCGATTATCAGATGTTAATGTTTACGAAATATACCAATATTTATGATTGCTGTACAAGCTGAAAGGTCGCACTATATTTTAAAATCAGCGTCCTGCAATAGCCATTGTCCCTTATTAGCCCACTATCGCTAAACTTCTGATTTTGTGTGTTTAAAAATGCTTCACAACTTCTAAATTGATTTATTTATTATTAAAAAAAAGCTATAAAAATTTCATCATGATCATTTTCTCACCGGGCCTCTTAGGAAATCCCCCCCCCCTCTCGTCGGGCCTGAGTCTACGTACTTTACCCGGGAAATTTGCTCAGTTTAATCAATGAAATTAAAAAATTTATAGCCAGTAATTGTCAGATAGATAAATACCTAATTGTACAGGGTGGTCCAGGATAAACAGAACTTTTTTGTTATCTTAATAAATTTTTAAAGAATGTAGTCAACGTTTCTCGGTGAATACATTAAAAAGACGTCACAATCATTTCGTCACAAGAATAAAAGAACATTTTCCTCCTGTAAACTACAAACACCCGGAAAAATCGAATTTGCTGATTTTATGATAACCAATAATATAACTGTATTAGCTGCAACATCGAAAACAAGATCCAGCTTTACGAGTATAATAAGGTCTTAATATTTATAATAAGGTCTTAATATTTATAATAAGGTCTTAATATTTATAATAAGGTCTTAATATTTATAATAAGGTCTTAATATTTNTTGTGTAGATCGAGCAAGGTTTCAATAGTACTCAGACTATCATCGTCAGGCCGATGTTGACTCTACGGTGTTATTCTGAGTACTATTGAAAGCTCGCCACAAATTAAAAATTTTGGAATCGATATTGTCTTTATTATTAATAATTTGTTATACCTATTTCTCCCTTTATTATCCTTGAAGAGTCGACTCATTTCAAAAAGATGATTCGACTCATGAGTGATTTGACTCATGAGTCGAATCGTAGATGACTAGCCCATTCCTAGTTTCATCGAATGATGACGGACATCCAGCCTTTGAAAAAAACTCTGTTTCAAATCAAAGATTAGGTGATCAGTAAAATGCAGTTTCTAAGGTTACTGTGAGGAGAAAGCGAGGGTTACTGTAGAAAGGGTACAGCTAAGGAGTGTAGGCAGTGACATGGTAGATTAAGGAAAGCAACGTCGACCCCAAAATAGGATTGGGAAAAGATGAGGTCAAAAAAGAAGAACTTTTTAACGACTTAGAGTAGAAGGAGGCACACAAGATTATGACATGGTAGATTAAGGGAAGCATCGTCGACCCCAAAATAGGATTGGCAAAAGGTGAAGTCAAAAAAGAAGAACTTTTTAACGACTTAGAGTAGTGGATTGGGAAAAGGTGAAGTCAAAAAAGAAGAACTTTTTAACGACTTAGAGCAGAAGGAGGCGACAAGAACAATATTTGCAACATCGGAAGTAAAGTATTTCTCCTCTTTGATGTTTTTATTACCCGAGTTCCTCCCGGCTTATGGAAGCGTTCACCATGATTTCCTCCCGGCTCGTGAAAGAGTTCTCAATGAATTTCTCCCGACCTGTGGAAAGGTTCTCGATTAATTCCTCCCGACCAGTGGAAGGGTTCTCAATGAATTCCTCCCGGCTTGTGGATGGGTTCTCAATGAATTCCTCCCGACCAGTGGAAGGGTTCTCAATGAATTCCTCCCGGCTTGTGGATGGGTTCTCAATGAATTCCTCCCGACCTGTGGAAGGGTTCACAATGAATTCCTCCCGACCTGTCGAAGGGTTCACAATGAATTCCTCCCTGTTTGTGGAAGGGTTTTCAATTAATTCCTCCCGACCTATGGAAGGGTTCACAATGAATTCCTCAAGGCTTGTGAAACGGTTATCAATGAATTCTTCCCGACCTGTGGAAGGGTTCTCTATAAATTCCTCCCGGTTTGTGGAAGGGGTTTCAATTAATTCCTTCCGTCCTGTAGAAGGGTTCTCAATGAATTCCTCCCGACCTGTGGAAGGGTCCTCAATGAATTCCTCCCGACTTGCGGCAGGATTCCAAACGAATTTCTCCCGATATATGGTTTAAACGATTTTTTCCATTCATCGATCATACTGATTAGCGTTTGGATTTGAGTTACCCGGTAAAGTAATAGTTAGATACCCAATTAAAGAATAAAAATTAAAATGGTAATTATATGAAGGAAGTAGATGCATGCGTTTTGATGGAGATGATTAATGGGAGCTTATAAACTGGGAAAAACCTACCCTAGTGGAGACATTAATTCTGACCACAATATCCTCATAGCTGATATGAAATTGAAAATTAAAGTCCTGAAGAAAAAAAACAATAAATTGTAAAATAGATCTAGAAGACCTTGATAAAAATAAGGAAATAATAACTGATAAACTTGAGCGAAATTTTGAAGACATTGTTGTTAACAAAGATGTGGAAGACGTCGTCTGGTTGCAAATTAAATCAGCAATTCAGGAAGTAGCAAAGACAGTAAAAAAGAAAAGATATAAAATTAATCACTGGATGGCGGAAGAAATTCTAAATCTAATGGAAGAAAGGAGACAGTATAAGAACCGAGATCCTCTTTTATATAGGGTGCGGCTCGGAAATGCCCTTTTTTGAAAATGCTCCTAAATCGTAGGTTAACGGGGCTAGTTTCCCTGGGCGCAAAACTAATGGAATTTTCACATTTTGTGAAAAGATTTTAACCAGTAGCTTTTTTTCTCTTGGAAAACACAAGTTTTCATTGTTCTGTTTTTGTGGAATATTTCACCTCTAAGTTTAATTTTCTTATATTTTTCAAACCCCTCTTTCAAAGAAAGATGAGGTGGTCCAAAGAACGCAAATCTTTTGTAGTGGAAGCATACTTCTCTTACCGGCATTCCATTGTGGCGGCACGACGTGCATTTCGAGTTCGCTTCATCATTCCACCCAGAGGTGCTCTTCCCGTTCGCATAATAATTTTGCTTTGGGTAGAGAATTTCAGAAGAACGGGAGGTGTGATAAAGAAGTCTCCAGGACCAGCTCGAACTGTGAGGACTCCAGATAATGTGGAAACGGGTCGGCAGTCGATTTTAAAGTCACCAAAACGCTCTGCCCGTAAACATGAAATCGCCCTTGGACTCTCTGATTGCACTGCGCGTAGAATTCTGCACAAAGATTTCCGTTTCCACCCCTACAAGATGTGGTTATCGTGCAGCAGCTGTTACCACAAGACTTTGAAAACCAAGTAACGGTATCCCAAATGATGATCGAAAATTTACCACAAGACGCTCTTGTCATCGTCCTAGAAATCTTGATGAGCTAAAGATATTCATTCGTTAAGAAATTGAACAAATCTCCGTTGGAATGTTGGAACGTGTACACAGAAATTTCCAAAATCGTCTTCAGGAATGTATCGACAATGGCGGCCATCACCTTCAAGATATTGTATTCAAAACCAATTGAAAATAAAATTCCGACCTTTCTGATTCAATTGAAAAAAGATTGAACATTATTTCATCTGTGGAATAGAAATAACAAATGAAGACTCCAACTTAATTATCAATAATATAAGATATGCAGATGATACTGTTTTAATAACCAAAAGCTATACTGAACTCCAACTCATCATCAACCGAATCACGCAAGCATGTGAAAACTATGGCCTTAAATTAAATGCCAAAAAGACCAAAGTTTTGATTGTCAGTAGAGAATCGATTAGAATTTTACCATTCAAAGCATATGATTCACAGCTAGAGAAAACCAAACGATTGACATACTTGGGCACTTATGTAAATGAAGAATGGGATCCAGGACAGAGAAATCAAAATCAGAATTGAGAAAGTAAGGTCAACATTTTTCAAAATGAAAACAGTACTCTGTAGTCATAGTCTAAATATAAGGCTAAGGAGTCGACTTATAAGATGATATATCTTCTCTATTTTACTCTACGGAACAGAGAGTTGGACAATTACCGTCACCTTGCTGAAGAAATTAGAAGCATTTGAGATGTGGATATATCGGAGAATCTTAAGAGTAAGGTGGATAGATAAGGTCACCAATGTTGAAATTCTGCGATGTTTAGATAAAGAACCAGAAATAGTTAAAACCATAAGGACCAGAAAATTGGGATGATTATGGAATACTGCAGAAGATTTTAAAAGGAGAACTAGAAGGTACATCTTGGATGCAGAAGCTGAGAGAATGGTTTAATGAATCAAATGCCTCCCATATAGAACAAAATCGAGATTAATTAGCACATTTGATATAACCAACGCCCAGTAATGGATATGGTACTTGAAGAAGAAGATAAACTGGGAGCCGCTCATAAGATGTTGAAGAAGGTTAAGAAAACCCAAAAAAGCAACACCTGCCGATTCTCACCTGGAGCTATAACCCTAGGTAGCCAAAGGAAATTTTCACACTGTTGTTTCACATATTGTAATTTCCATAAAAAATTTCCAGCACTTCCTTCTGTTACCAAATGTGACAAAAGTGCCACGCGCAATTCAAGACAGGAATTTTGTCAATCTCTACCTAAATATAGAGCTTCTCAAGTTCTGCTGAGGAAACCAAATTCAAATTTGAAAATAAAATTTTACACTCTTTGGGGGCAATCGTCCTTTGAAAGCGACTACGCGCACTTACAAGCTCGCCCTACTACGAGCATCTTAAAGTGTCAAACTTAGGGATTACGATCCCGGGATCCCGCCCGAAAATGTCTGAAATTTTGATCCCGGGATTCGCCATCCAATCCCGGGATTTTCGGGATTGACAGTGATATAAGAAAAACAAACGGAAAACGTATTTTTTCGAAACTTCGGGATTGTCAAGAAGGTTCGGGATCATAATCTCTAGTCAAACTCCATTTGAAACTTACATGGTGTGGAAGTCGCTCGTAATTGATTGATCTCGTAGTCGATTCCAAAGGACGACCAGGGTTTGGTGACATCATCGTGTCGATATTAGTAACGTTCCTCTTTTGCTACAACACCAAAGAGGATCGTTTCCATTGTATTCTTCATTTATTCTTTTCAGAGGACAACCTGATCCGTCAATACATTATCGGATCCAAAAATAATGTTGAGAAAGCCAAATCAAAGCTTGATGACAATTTTAGTGTTCGCAATGAATTGGAAGATTTTTTCAAAAACAGAAACCTCACTTCACTGGAAAACAGTTATAAAACCACGTAAGTTTTTGGCACATTGTTGCAAATAAAATAAGATCTAGGCCATATTATAAAACTCCACATAAGTGTTAGTTGTCACTCTGACTACAAATTAGCGAATTTAGCACTTGTAAAATTTCTGTTTTTATTTTATAACTAGCTGTTTCGCCCATGCTTCGCTACGATTTAAGGACTTTGGAAATTGGTTTGTGTCCACCCTGTATATTCCAACCTTTAAAAACCAAGATTTAATCGTTTCGCCAGGCGCCTTAGGGGCTCGGCATTTCTAAATTTTTAGTATTTTCTAAATTTTATTTTACCCGTTCCAGGTTTTGAACTCGGAACTCTGAAATGGCTGCCCATACCTTTGCAGAAAATGTCCTAAAATAAGAACTAAAGAGCCACCCAAAACTTTCTCGCTTTGAGTTGATATGTTGTCGCGGCAAATTTTAAGATATCGGACCGTGACTGTCCGATTTTGGTGAATAAATTATAAATTTGACCGTAACTCGAAAACGGTTTGACATATTTTAGTTTTGATAATTTTCCTGGGATCGTAGATCATGATTTTGGGGGGGGGGTCCATTCTTATCAATTTTTCGCCATCTGCTACCGTTTGAGCTGTGGTATTGTAAAAGACAACCCTCTATACATAGTTGCAAAGGTACACACAAATTTCTGATTTATACATTAAGATAAAATTACATGTAATTTTTTTTGGTCAGAACATTTTTTAAAATACAAATCAGACACTCAAGGGGTAGTGACCACTCCAACTCGCACTCAAGTGGAGTTTTAGAATATGGCCCCTAGTTCGGAACGTATGGTCTCATTTTAAACCGAAATCTCGATTTTTTTTTTTTTTTTAGATTGCTCGCAGACAATCTCATACTTATTTATCTTATTGCATGGCACATATCTTGCTATATATGCAAGGAAAAACATATACAAATATTTTAAAGGGGTCTGCAAATTGCTCGATCTGCACGCTCCCGTATGTTCTATATTTATTTGTTTTTCCTTGCACATATGCAAAGATGTGTTGCAATAAGATAATAACATGTTAATTATAAGTGTAAAAAAAATTAAATTTAAATAAATTAAAACAAAACACTCCAAAAACACTATTTATAAGTACCTATTTATGAAGAAACTAGTTCCGAATCATTCGATTCATTATCAGTCTAGTCGAGTCGAAGAATGGAAGTTGACTCTTCCATCAACTTTGAATCAACTTCCATCTTTCGACTCGATTAGACTGATGATGAATCGAATGATTCGAAACTAGTTTCTACATAAATAATCTATACTTATAAAACGCAAAGCCCATACTGACGTACTGACTGACTGATAATTAACGTAGCTCTACGATGGCTAAATGTAGAGATTTGAAACTTGGCACACAGGTTCCTTTTAGTATGTAGGTGCGTAATAACAAAGGAAAAAATTTAAAGTTCATGTGGAAGCAACTTACCGCCAAAAATGACGCTATTTAGCGGGTCTTTTTGCAAATTTTTTCTGGGCAAACTGAAAGAGATAACGAAAAATGACCGAGAATAGACCCCCCCAAAACAGTATATAAGGACCCCCATAAAAAATATAAAATTTGAAAATTTCCTGTTTTTCCCCGATTTTTGGACGGTTTTCACCCCCAAAAAATCGGAATTGAGAA
>CM022884.1:16928194-16942000 GCA_012654025.1 Pachypsylla venusta
TTCAGCCAAAGAGCCATCAAAACCTTTTCAGCAATCTCAATAAAATACATGGCCGGTTCAACACACCAGAACGACCTGGAACAGTTTCAGCCGAAGAGCCATCAAAACCTTTTCAGCAATCTCAATAAAATACATGGCCGGTTCAACACACCAGAACGACCTGGAACAGATTCGGCCAAAGAGCCATCAAAACCTTTTCAGCAATCTCAATAAAATACATGGCCGGTTCTACACACCAGAACGACTGGAACAGATTCAGCCAAAGAGCCATCAAAACCTTTTCAGCAATCTCAATAAAATACATGGCCGGTTCTACACACCAGAACGACCTGGAACAGTTTCAGCCAAAGAGTCATCAAAACCATTTCAGCAATCTCAATAAAATACATGGCCGGTTCTACACACCAGAACGACCTGGAACAGTTTCAGCCAAAGAGCCATCAAAACCTTTTCAGCAATCTCAATAAAATACATGGCCGGTTGTACACACCAGAACGAAGTGGAACAGTTTCAGCCAAAGAGCCATCAAAACCTTTTCAGCAATCTCTTATCAACCAATTTATACCATTTTTGGAAACATGAAATTCGGAATTGGCAGAACAGTTGATCTTAATAGGAAATCAACAACTATATTATCGACATTATTATAAAAAATAAAGACAACGACAACTTTCATTCCGACAACATTCTTCTGTATGTTTTGAATAGGTTGGCGGGTGGTTTCAACTTCGTTACTCGATATAAGGTACTGCTACTTGGATCTTAAAGCCAAGGGCCATCAAACTGGGGAGAACAGTTAATTTCAAGAAGAACACCGCTACAACAACTTGACCAAAACAATTTTTTTAGTGAAAACTAAGTGTTTAAAATAATTATGTTACTAGACATAGTATTCGGTTTTGAAAAAAAACAATATACAAGTTAGAATATTCTTGGTGTTATTTTCATAGTTGTGAATAATTTATCGGAATTCCAAAAATACCAAAATAATTTATCAGAATTCCATAAAAATATGAAATTCGAAAATCAGTTTATCCCCGACTTATGGCGAGTTATTCTTACGGAAAAATCGAAAGTGCCACATCGGAGTGAGTTGGAAAACTAAAATTTGATATAGTTGTTGCAAAACACAAAAAGTAATATCCTTGAGCAGAGTATTGATTTTTATAAATAGGAGCCGTTTTCACACTAGGGGGAGGTACCACCAAAAGTCCAAATTTGAGTAGTACCACACTGGGATGAGCCCATCGCATACTGAGATACAGATTAGGCGAGGTTCATCAAAATTACAGAATATCGAAAGATCTGATTTATGGGATTATCGATATTTGACCACCGATAATATCGGTTATGGACATCAAGCTTTCCTAAGCGAGATTCGTCAAGATTACGGAATATCGAAAGAACCGATTTATCGGAATATCGATATTTGACCATTCGATAATATCATTTATGAAGCTTTCGTAGGCGAGATTCGTTAAGATTACGGAATATCGAAAGAACCGATTTATCGGAATATCTATATCATATTTGGCCATCCAATAATATCGATTATCGACATCAAGCTTTCGTAAGCGAGATTTGTCAAGATTACGGAATATCGAAAGAACCGATTTATCGGAATATCGATATTTGACCATCCGATAATATCAGTTATGAAGCTTTCGTAGACGAGATTCGTCAATATTACGGAATATCGAAAGAACCGATTTTATCGGAATATTGATATTTGTTATCGACATTAAGCTTTCGATATGGCTACTATATATTATGACGTTAAAAAAATACTCCGGACTCCCCAGAGTCCTGTGGGACATACCTAAACTAATCTATCGTTATACAATTGACAGATTTCTCACGCGAACTGAATTGTAAATATTAATCATACCATCATTGGAGTGCTATGACTGACAAGCGAGATTTGACTATCCAGAAATTAATTCTACTTTTTTTTTATTTAAAATTATTGTTTCTTTCTTCTATCTCCCTCAGCCAGTATCCAAAACATTGTACGAGCACCATCGAGTTTGGTCATTCTTTGGATTGGTGACCATATTTCAATAAATTTATAATCCGCCTTTACTCATAAGCTATTTAATTGACTGATCTGTTCATGAGCAGGTGAACCAGATAGGTTGATACATTGGACTTGTAGCGTCATGGTCCGTTTGAGGTCTTACTCCGATAAATAAAGTTGATTGACATTTTTAAAAGGGGGGATTGTCAGTGCCTGAAACACAACATTTGCTATCTGTAGGGAGTTGTTTTTTGTAAAAAAAAAAAACAGGGCAAATGTAAGACGCACTTACATAAAGAAGCTTTACCATTTTGGACCCCGGTTGAACCGAAATCGTGTTGGATGGAACTGTCATGGTGAGGGCGACATTAATGTGAGGGGACAGCAATGGTCTCAGATTTTCATCGTGTTTTTGTTACTAGCTACTGCTCGGACTTTGGTTAGAACCATTCAACTTCAAGTCGTCCCTAGTATGTACACCCAACCATTGTGAAGCCATGATGTGTGTTACTCGCAGGGATGGTCTTTGGTTTGAGTCGGTGAACTCCCAAGTTATCTCCAGGACATAGGACCCAACCATTATGAAAGGGCAGTGGATCTCATATTTTCATCGTATTTTTGTTACTACCTAACTATTGCGCGGACTTTGGTTAGAACCATTCAACTTCAAGTCGTCCCTGGTATGTACACCCAACCATTGTGAGGCCATGATGTGTGTTACTCGCAGGGATGGTCTTTGGTTTGAGTCGGTGAACTCCCGAGTTATCTCCAGGACATAGGACCCAACCATTATGAGAGGGCAGTGGATCTCATATTTTCATCGTATTTTTGTTACTACCTAACTATTGCGCGGACTTTGGTTTGAACCATTCAACTTCAAGTCGCCCCTAGTATGTACACCCAACCATTGTGAAGCCATGATGTGTGTTACTCGCAGGGATGGTCTTTGGTTTGAGTCGGTGAACTCCCAAGTTATCTCCAGGACATAGGACCCAACCATTATGAGAGGGCAGTGGATCTCATATTTTCATCGTATTTTTGTTACTAACTATTGCGCGGACTTTGCTTAGAATCATTCACCTTCAAGTCGCCCCTAGTATGTACACCCAACCATTGTGAAGCCATGATATGTGTTACTCGTCCATATCTCCAGGACATAGGACCCAACCATTGTGACGGGACAGTGGATTCTCACACTTCCATCGTATTTTTGTTACTAACTATTGCTCGGACTTTGCTTAGAACTATTCACCTTCAAGTCGCCCCTAGTATATGTACACCCAACCATTGTGAAGCCATGATATGTGTTACTCGCAGGGATGGTCTTTGGTTTGAGTTGACAAACTCCCAAGTTATCCTCAGGACATAGGACCCAACCATTGTGAGGGGGCAGTGGATTCGCACATTTGATGTGTCTTACTTGTAGGGATGGTCTTTTGGTTTCTGTTGGTAAACTTCCAGTCGCCCAAACCCAACTATTTTAAGAACAGTAATGATCTCACATTTTTATCATATTTTAATTTTTGTTACTTACATCTCACTTTCTCAAAAAATCACCCTTTTTTCAACCTTTTTCATGGACGTTTCGATTAAATTTACTGACTCTGACATTGGTCAATGTAATATTATTTATTTCATTCATTTGACTGACTGTACATATGATGCTGAACATTTTATTTTTCTGCTGAAGTATTAAAAATTTAACTTTTCTTTGGATTTTATATAGCTGATTTACAACAGTCTCTGAATTGTCTCGATTTATATTATCATGAAATTATTTTCCACATTTAGTATTGTTTAATAAATTAAGATGTTGTTGCTTTTTTTTAGTGACTTTTTAGAAACTTTATCGAAATCTGCCGATCAACCCTGTGTGATAAAAAAAATATAGGAAAATCAATAACGATGCTTTGGGGTAAAATGTTAGTCCGCCTCCAAATGGTGTACCTTCTTACCCAGCTAAAGAACTAACACGTCCAGAAGATTGGACAATCATGAGGTGATTTTATCAACTTGAAATAATCAGAATTAAACCACGATCAAACACAAAAAGACTATTTAAATTAATTTACAAAGAGATTAATTAGGAATCGATTGAACAATTCGAAACTTATTTCAGTCTAGTCGGATCGTATCATTGCTTTCGATAGTAGCCATAAATATTAATGGAGGGTAAACCCCACGTCTCAAATGATCAATATGTGTTAAAGAGACATTAAGCCCAAATTAAAAATAAACCCATTAAAATTAGCTATAGCGTGAGGAACTATAAATAATGTGACAAACACATTAGCTAAACACACATAAATTCCTTTTTCACATTTCCTCAATCAAAGTATTTTAAGTATACGTCAACAATTAAGTACCCAATTCCAATATAAGTATAAGTTTACAATTACAATGTATCAGTATACGAGTATATTGTTATAACCATGGCTGGAGTAAAAAACAAAAAAATTGTAATGGGATGTTCCTTTCAAAGTTAACTACTTTGAAGATTGCAAATAGAGTAGGGACGAGATGATGTTATAATGATGTGATGTGCTGTTCTGTATCATAATAAAAGTTGAATGTGAAGATTGCAAATAGTTAGAAATTAGTCGGGACGAGATGATGTTAATAGTGATATGCTGTTCTGTATCATAATAAAAGTTGAATGTGAAGGTCAGTATCTGAGCGAACAATAAAATAAAAAATAATAGAATACCAATACACCAAAATTATTGTGAATATTTTATAAAGACTATTTACGGCCTGGAAAGTACAGTTTTGACCTCTAGAGAGAAACAAATGATCCAAACTACTGAAATGAAACTCCTGAGAAGATCTATTGCAATAACGTGGAGGGATAAAATAAGAAATACAAAATTCAAAGCATATACGATACAAAACAATTCATAGGAGAAATACAAAACAACAATATGGTTTGGACAACAAACAGTGCAATGTAAACCAGAAGGAAAAAGAAATAAAGGAAGACCGAGACAATGCTGAGCGATATAGTCAGAAGAAGAAGTGGGAAACACTACTCTTAGATTGGACGACTTTTCTGAGAAAGAAATGGGTACCGCCGCTGCATAGACAAGGAACTCGACGCCCTATAGGGCAAAAGGGATAAACAATGACGAAGAAGATTCCAACGTAAGAACTTTGTCCATTTACAACATAGGATCATTAGTTATTTTTCTATTTTTTACGCTTCATAGTTGGTACGTAGTGGCGGTGCAAGTCATGTTGAGCCCCCGCAAATTTCTCCCAGAGATAACCTCCCGCAAACATTGGTGCTAAGGGCCTTAAAGGACTTTCCCGCAGAAGATTTTGACTCTGCTAGATATTAAAGTTATACCTGGCCTACGGGGCGTCCTAAAAGACTTTTCTATGAGACTGTCAGGGGCACCGCATAAGCTCCTGAGGGATCTTAAAGGTATATACAGATGCATGGCCTAAAAGGCCTTGACTTTTTAAAAGGTCTTAGACAATATTTGTCTAAGACATTTTATAATGTTCTTATGAACATTTTTAAACAAACTTCCATGTTTTAGGTTCATTATTACGCCTTTGGTGTTTAGCCCTTCTTTAACTTCACATTTTCTCAATCCTATTTGGGGTCAGCGTTATTTTCCTTAATTCTGCCATGTCGCAACTTTCTGTTCTGTGCCTACTCTCTTTAGCTCTAACTATTTCCTGGTACGGTAACCTTAGCTTCACACAGTATGCATAGAAACTCTCAATTCACTGATGACCTATCATCCTTGCTTTGACGTAGATTTTTTAAAATGCTGGATGCCCTTCTTAACACCAAACCTTCCTCGGTGGCCACAGTTGCTATATTTACTCTCTTAAAAATATATTATGTTTAGCGTTCCCTTAATAAATATCTATAACCTAAGAAATATATATTATTTATTTTAAATAATAATAATTCATTTAAATTTTAGGCCTAGTTGTCATATTTACACTCTTAGAAACATATTAAAATAAGTTTGGTGAAAATCGGACAAAAATTGGAAATCGAACATAATGATTGCGGCCCCCAAATACAGGAGCCGTAACAGACCTTGGCTTAAAAAACTGAGAGGTTAGGAAACGTTTTTACGGCCATGCCTCTCTTTTTTTTCGACACAGAATCGAGCTAGCATACTTATCGCACAGTGGCTAGTACTAGTATTACCACTTACTAAGACTACTGTCATGCAAAAAGGTAAAAGATAGATTAGAAATTAAAACACTGTCTTATCACTCGAATTTCGTAAATTGATAACACGGTGTATTACCCTAACGATACAGAAATGAACAGTACACAACCTTGACGTGTTATCTCTCAAGGTAGTCTATTTTAAGGTTTCGTCCGATTCACTTCAGCCTCATGGGCTTTTTGTGTACATGGGTTAAGCTTATTTCTCTAGCTGGGTTTCAACTGCTCAGAGAGTTCGAGCAGCCTCCTCACCCGGTTGTTTTAGGCGAGTTCTTCTCTGGGCTTCAGGACACCCTATGATATTCACTCCCGAATTTAGTAAGGCGCTGGATTCAAAGATTTCGCGAGAGGCCGTATTTCCTCCCCAGTGTGGTTTCCCCAAAGATTCCTATATTGTGCAGATGTTCCGTGAGACCACAATGTCCTGTTATTAAGCAAGACCTAATATTTATTAAAGTTTAATGCTAACGTTTTCATTTGTTTAAAGCACTCTGAGTTTAAAATTTGAAAATTCGGATAGAAATTATAACTTTTACAAAAGTGAGTGTTCATAGAATCTTTGGACTAACTTTGAAGAGAAACAAATGATTTCTCGTTAAACATTGCGCATTCAGATTGTTTTTGTTTTTTAAATATTAACTAAAATATAAACTAAAGTAGAACTTTAAATTAAAGATATCCATTTTCATTAAATTTTAGTATCGTAGTCTCTTCATTTAATGGCTGTGTGCATTGCGAAATAGTCATACACGTAATGTAAACAAGCGATAACCACGCCAATGTTTCTCAACTTCAGTGATCATAAAACTCCTAATTTATGTTGCCTGAATAGAAATGAATTTTAAACTGGCAGTTTTGTATGCCATTATGATCACAAATTCATAGGGATAAAGTTCACGGGTTGATTGGAGATTGAACCTAAGCCCTGTTTACTAGTCAGAGTGACATGCCACTAAACAACCTTCGGTTACAGGTGAATTCAAATTTGTAAAATCCTCGACTAACGAAGAAGAATAAACTTTGTTATATTTATCGTTGCTATGACGCCCAAACACGAGGGGCGGATGCACGACTCCAGTTGAGGGGGGGCGATCGAAGCTCCAAATTACATGGAAGCCAGTGGTATTAATAAACACCAAATTTGAGAAAAACTGTTTCGACGTTTAATTTCTTCAGGTCTCGGAGGTAGTGATCGCCCCCTCAACTGAACACCTGCATCCGCCCCTGGTACTTGGGCGTCATAGGAACTTTAAATATAACAGAGTTTATTCTGCTGCGTTAGTCGAGGATTTTACAAATTTGAATTCACCAGTAACTGAAGGTGGTTTAGCCCCCTCCCCTGTACTGCCAAGTATTTAAGTTTTAGAGCTTACGAAATTACGAAAGATTTCTATTCAGATAGATGTGAAAAATGTCCCCTGAATTGAAAATTTTTGCTCGAATATTGCATAATAACCATCAAAGAAAAAATTGATTTCCGCGTATAAAGGCGTCCAATTTTTTGTGATGAAATACAAATTCTCTCAGATTTGAGGATGCCCCGACATGGTCCCAAATTAATTTTATTAAATTCTGAAAGGAATTTTTGCCTGTGTGTGTGTGGTTTTTTTTTTTTTTTNTTTTTTTTTTTTTTTTTTTGATAAGACTATATTAATACCAAAATGAAACATAGAATGATTTTTCCTTAACGGGAAAATGTATCCGAGTAGATCCTAATCAAAGTTAGATGGAAAATGT
Source organism: Pachypsylla venusta (assembly GCA_012654025.1). NCBI lineage: Eukaryota > Metazoa > Arthropoda > Insecta > Hemiptera > Aphalaridae > Pachypsylla > Pachypsylla venusta. The sequence goes on from CM022884.1 coordinate 16,936,144, forward strand.
TGACACAATTTTCCTCTTCTCTTGATAAGATTATTGTACTTATATCAATCAATGAGCAATACGACCCCCTCCCAAAGGCACCATTTTGAAAAACTACAGCCTATTAAAACAACACTTTTCATCGTGTTGCCTTGTAGAAAAGCAGAATAGAGTGAAATATTGAATATCCAGAGTATCCAAAAGCACGGAAATACCGCGATAACCGGCATATTTCTTTCATTATAAAAAAAACTACGTCATACTTTCAAAAGTTCTGACTCAGCTCATGGCGTAAAAGAGAAATGCAAATGGATAGCTCTAATTTAGAAGTAAAATGAAAGTAAAATAACTTACGTAGATTAAACAATTAATATTCAATTTATACTATTTCAAACGTAGTTTAATATATTTGTTTCTTTTCCAATTGTTTGAAATAAGAACAAGAATATAACATCACCTAAAAGTCTCGATTCTCTATTCAGTTTTCAATCGACAGCAACACAGTTTTCAAAAACAAATTTACAATTTTACAAATGCACAAAAAGCCATTTTGAATTTTGATTGAAAAAAGATTCGTTTACAACTTACAATAAGACCAACTTCTAGAAAATATACTATTATTTTAGTCGTAAAGTTGGCCTTAGAGTACGGGATGAGCGGTTCCTATAGCATTTCTATTGGTAAGGTTAGTCCCGATTTTTAACAACAGCCGACAGCCATAGAATAATCTGATTAATACAGCCACACCAATGAATGGAAAAATCTTTGTATTCAATGACAGCCACCGTTATTGCCGTCAATCATAAAAGGTAAATTGTTTGTGCATAATTTGTGCATAATTTAAGTTGTTATCTAAAAATTTAATGACCAATGTCAGATAGGGTTCCGAACCAGGGAGGAGTGTTTGGCAACCCTTTGAATATTTTTAACAAATTTTAACCCAATTAGAGAGGTTAGGAAACGTTTATACGGCCACGCCTCTATTGAGTATGTAACGACATGAACCATGACGGCCAATAAATAAGGCGAGTTTTTTTTTTTGAAAAACACAAGTTTTTGTTGCCAGAAACTCCTCCCCGGTTTCAGACCCTGGGACCAGACAGATACTGTTGTTGTTTTTCTGAGCAACTAACCTAACTTAAAATATGATTAATTGAAAGTAGAAGGTTAATTTTCACGATTAAATGGTGGAAAATACGAGAAAACTCACTTTTAAATGTTTAATTCACAATTTTATTGCTTGAAAATCGACGAAACTTTGGAGAAAGCGCAAGAGTTTTTAGGGAGCGACTTTATGAGAAGAACAAGTTTAATCGAGGCATGGCCGATCAAAACGTTTCCTAACCTCTCGGGGGGGGGGGGACGTTCATCTAAACGCTTATATTGATAAAATAAACAAACTTGCACTGGACTTTTTTCATATTGGTACAACTATGTCTGCTTCAGTTCAATATATTCAAATAGTTCAATAATTCCGGAAGAAAAAGTTTTTTTTCAAAATAAATTAAAATTAAAGTGAATTAATTAATCTCCCACCCCTAAAACGTTTAAAAAGCCTTTTTAAATTATATTAAACAACATTTTAAGTTTGTAACTTGCTCCAAAAAAAATTAATAGTATCTGTCTGGTACCGGAAGAAAAAGGTTTTTTTCAAAATAAATTAAAATTAAAGTGAATTAATTAATCTCCCACCCCTAAAACGTTTAAAAAGCCTTTTTAAATTATATTAAACAACATTTTAAGTTTGTAACTTGCTCCAAAAAAAATTAATAGTATCTGTCTGGTACCGGAAGAAAAAGGTTTTTTTCAAAATAAATTAAAATTAAAGTGAATTAATTAATTTTCCACCCCTAAAACGTTTAAAAAGCCTTTTTAAATTATATTAAACCACATTTTAAGTTTGTAACTTGCTCCAAAAAAAATAACAGTATCTGTCTGGTACCCAGACCCTCTCTGATAGTAATTGAGATGGATTTTTTAAAATCAAAATATTGAAGGCAAACCATAATATAGGATATAGATCTATTTCTCAAAAATTTTAATAGAAAAATTCGAATATAAAAATCGTTTTCTAAGCCCATATATTTGTCATGTCCGGAATGAAAATCCTGGAAAAATAGAAAAAATATTGCTCAAGATACCTATGTCCACGTAGAAAGTGCTCTAATATAGTCTGAGAGATATTTTATTATTATGTCGAGGGATTTTTTCTTTAAAAATCCCACTTTTCAACCAAGGTTTTTTTTCACACCAAGTATTTATGACGTCATGAAAAAATTTGGAGAAAAATATTTGTAACTTCTTTGGGCCAAATTATTATCAGTTATCGGTGTTATCAATTATTTGTTATCAATATTGATAATGGCTAGTTATAAATATTCAACTTCAATTAGAAACCCTTATCTGATTTAACTGACTTTATTATCATGAACTTAATTTGTCTACATTTAAACAGTTGATGGTTTTTTTCTTCTTTAAAATTCTTAGTTTTGTATGCACTACTGTAGTGATCAGCCAATAATACTGAATAATCTGATGATATTGTGATTGAGGTAATTGGGCTGCTTAATAATGTCTGCAGTTGCCGTTAAAACAGTTTTGTTTGTTTGTGGTTCATTCAATCCTCCTACAAATATGCATCTCCGAATGTTTGGTAAGATCTTTTTTTATATAGAAAAAAACCTTCCTTATGAAAGTTGGAACTATAAAAAGCGGTCTTCAATCGCTAATCAGCGGCCAACAATATATTACACTACAACCTAGGTTGTATTCTTCAATGAAATTGATATGAATAGGCACCAAATTTTAAGTTCCGCCAAAAAGCCGCCTTCAAAGGCTAATTAGCGACCAACAATATATTACACTTCAACGTAAGTTGTATTTTTCAATTGCTTGTATAAAATTGATATGAATAGGCACCAAGTTCTAGCTATTACCGTTCTCATTTTAAGCAGGATATGCTAAAAACCGTTTAGTTGTTGTGAAAGAATGTGGAGGCGTTTTTCCGGCAGTCGTCGAAAGTCCAAAAATGGTCCAATACATTAAGAAGGTCCCGACTCTCTCGTTTTTGTTCCAAACTTTATATTTATTTCTATTCTTAATTATTCGTTTAGCGAAGTTTTTTGTTTTTATAGCGGCGTTCCTCTTAAAATCAACTGTTCCCCCATTTCTAGATTTAGGTTTGGAAAAATGGATTGATTTGATGGCCCTTGACGGGAACTGTGATTATATGCGTTCCAGGTCTTCCCGGTGCTCAGAGGTGGCCATCATTTGGCGGAGTGAAATGGTATGCTTCTCATGGGAGTGTTGATAATCATTATTCCTTTTATTTACTGACTTATTTTTTAGGCCGAAGTACCTAACAATAATTCATTTAACTTAACCTAACCTTTTTTGAGAATTTATAGATAGATAAAAGTCAAATTATAACCGACCCAATTAAGAATGATGGTTTCGAGCGGAGGGTTGGCGGTTCGAGCTCAGCTGATGACCATTTTTTCTTATTTGAAGATTGATTATTTTTATGATTGTAACAACGTGTAAGTAACGTTAACATAAATTCAATTTGACAATTCAAGTCGTAATTATGTGTTTTTATTTTTTAGAATTGGCCAGAGATCATCTTTACAAATTAGGTCATACAGTATGTGGAGGTATCATGTCTCCTGTTCATGATAAATATGGTAAACAAGATCTTGTATCGTCCAAACACAGATGTGAAATGGTGAAGTTAGCTTTGGAAAATTCAACCTGGATAAGATTGTCAGAATGGGAGTCAAATCAAGCTGAATGGACCAGAACCAGAGTGTCACTCGACCATTCGGAGGTTAGTCAGTACCAGAGTTGACACTAATCGGAGGTTAGTTTAATAATCAGAGGACCAGGCTATTAATTGACGACTCGAAGGTTAGTCAGGACTAGGTTTGACACTAATTAGAGGTTAGTTTAATCAATCTGACTCAATGAAAACTAGACTGCTACTTGAGTTTTTTTTTTTTGTTTTTTTTTTTTTTTTTAAAAAAAAAAAATCCTTATTTCAAAACAAAAAAGGGAATTCTCAGGTATACAAAATGAAGAGACCTAACATTTTTGATTGGGTATTTTCAAGGAAAAAATCGCATTCTGTTTAAGCTGCTATGGCTGATATGCATGCCTTTTTTTTTAAAAAAAAAAAATAACTAAAGATATGATTCAATGCCGTTGTTGTTGTTGTCATCATGAGGACTAATAAACGAAAGGTAGACAATCCTGAGTAGACTTGGTACGTAGAATTATCCTTAAGTCGGGTTTCTCCGTTTTGAATAACTTTCTATATTTTCAGGATGAATTGAATGATCAACTCAGCTCAAGTAATTGTAATAAAATAAATATCAAACGTGCCCGTCATGATTCGGATCAGAAAATCAAAGTCATGTTGCTCTGTGGGGCGGACGTGTTGGAGAGTATGGGTGTGCCAGGATTATGGTCTCCGGATGATGTGAGTAACAATGAATTCATTCTCAATTCTAGACGTCGCGGTGGCAGAGTGCGCATCCTACTCGGCTTGCAACAGGGAGGTACCGGGTTCGAAGTTCGAAAATTTGAAAAACGTTTTCTTCAAATTTTCTGTTTGGTCTGGTTATGTTTGCGGGTAACTCAGCCTCCTGAGGACAATTGAGTAGCGACAAATAGTAGCATTATATTGTTTAAAAATTGTTTAAAAAAATGCCTTGTAATGTTATGATGCCCATAAAATTGTGACATGTGAACACAAAGAAATCTTGGCGCACGGCAGTGCGCCAGGCCAAGCTCCGGAAAGCACCAGTGTATCTTTACACGAAGCAATTCACCAGGTTTTTCACACCGTGAGATATCCGGTTCTACAGGGGATAGGTTATTGAAATTTTGAACATACATTCCGTAGTATAGTACAATACTACAGGATAAATTTAAAAAGTTAATGCTAACCCGGGCAGGAGATAGGTAATTTCAAAATTTGCACTTTTGGATACTCACTGACTGACTGACATATTGACTGATTCACTCATCATCATAATTTTCATTAAATCCAGAGTTATATATTCTAAATATGTGTGTTTTTTAATTATGTGCAAATAGAACATGACTTATAAGACAAAGAATCATTTAAATTCTTAGAGAAAAAGTTATAATAATATAAAGTTAAAGTTGAAAAGAATGGGTCCAAAGAGAAGGGTCTGAGTCCAAAATTTTCAAGTGCTGATATACCTACAATACATAAATCGAAACATTTAGTGGATTAGTGTCTAATAATAAGTGCCCAACAATAAAATACCAACGCGTGCTATAAAAATTCACCGCCATACGCGGATATAGGGTGGGGCCGGGGGGGCATGTGCCCCCCCAGTTTTTTTTAAACTGGAGGGGGCACGGTGTTTTTCAAATTTCATTATACCTAATCAAATGAATGGTGATCCGCAGTGTCTTTTAGCCTATTGAGTGGGGGGGAGTACGGGCCCTTAAATAATTCCCAATCCTGAGACTAAATAGAAATACGTTAGTTAAAAATTGTCGAAAATTCTGTCAGGGGAGATGTGTTGAAGCAACTTTTTTTTTTAAAAAAAAACGCCCAACATGGGTCCATGGTGGACGATTTACATACGCAATAGAGACATGGCCGTTTCCTAAACTCTCCAATTGGGTTAAAATGAGTTTGAAAATTATTTGGATTTCCTCAACATATCTCCCTGATGTTAAATCTGTTATTAAGAGAGTGTAGTTAGCCTGCCTTGGTAGCTCAGTGGTCAAGCGCTCGCCTGGTAATCAGGAGGTCGCGGGTTCGAAACCCAGCCAAGGTAGGATTTTATTCTCTCAATTAATTGAGAATTTGACCACAATAATAGTACAAGCTTACTGCTGG
>CM022884.1:16947254-16963700 GCA_012654025.1 Pachypsylla venusta
ACCCCCACCCCCTCCCTCCCGACATGAAGATCTCACCTGCCCCCCTCCCCCACCCCTAGGCCAGATGCTGGCTACGCCCTTGCGTCTAAACATAATACCTATTAAGAATAAACTCTACCAATGTGACACGTGGATTTATTATTTTACTGGATAAACAAAAAGTCCTGTTGCATAATTAGACCCCTAATTTGACATACATTCAAAATTTCCAGCTTCTGACTCTTCCCATTTTCTTTTTAGACAGGATTTATGAAAACCAATAAAAATCGGTAAAAACCGCCAGCGCTAAATTTGATTGCACCAAAAAGTTTGGGTGCAATCAAATCTTACAGAGACCCCAAACATACTAAATTTCAAATCTCTCGCTCTTACCATTCTCCTTTTAGACGGGATAAGTGAAAACCGCAAAAAGTGGAAAAGCCGTTAACGTACATTCCATTGCACCCAAAAGTTTCGGGCCGGATGAGACTATATACCATCCACATCGGTCAGTGCTATGTTGCAAAATTGCCCATTTTTGGAATCTACGTATCTTGAAAGTTTTAGGCACTTCCCATATATCTACAGCGGTAAAATTTTACACAAAGTTAGCACTTGATAACCAAGTGCAAAAATCCGAAACTTCGAACTTATTAAATCTAAATGCTCCAAAACGGTGCCTCTTTAGGAAATACAATACAACTTATTATAATGTAGTTTTAACACTGAAATCTTGCATTATGAAAAATATTTACATGCAATTAAACAGGAAAATATTTATTTTTCAACTCTTTCACTCCCGGTGTTCCTGTGAAAAGGTAATACAATACAACTTATTATAATGTAGTTTTAACACTGAAATCTTGCATTATGAAAAATATTTACATGCAATTAAACAGGAAAATATTTATTTTTCAACTCTTTCACTCCCGGTGTTCCTGTGAAAAGGTAGTATTTCACCTTTAAGAGAATTGAGACAGAAGAAATTGCAATAGCAAATTTAAAGGTGGGATGAACAGAAACAACAACTAACTTGGCCCCAATAATAGATATCACTACTGCGCCCATGAAGGGCGGTTTTTTTTTTGGAAGAGTGGAACTTGGCCTTTTTTCAATGAATTTTTTTGCGACATTACTACATACGGCAAAACACTATTTATAATTATTTATGAAGAAACTAGTTTCAAATCATTCGATTTATCATCAGTCTAGTCGAGTCCAAAGATGGAAGTTGAATGAAAGTCAACTTCCATCCTTTGACTCGACTAGACTGATGATGAATCGAATGATTCGAAACTAGTTTCTTTATAAATAATAATGAATAGTGTTTTTGGTAAGTGTTGTGTTTCAATTTATTTAATGGTTAATATTTTTTAACACTTATAATTAACATGTTATTCAAAGATTTAAAGTAAATTTATCAAAAACATATCAATCTTTTCTATAAGATCATCCAAGATGAATGGCAATGTGCTTGGAATAACATCCCAAGTGTAAATAAACTGAAGCATATTAAACCATGAATTGCGACCTGGTCAATTAGTAGTAGGAGGACTCGAATGGAAGAGGTGGTCCTATCTCGTTTGAGGATCGGCCACACTAGGATGACGCATAGCTTTCTCTTTCGGAGAGCTCCCCAGCCAACATGCCGTTGTGGTGAGGTGCTAAGCGTTACTCACATCCTGGTGTGTCCTCTTCAATCTCGACTCTCTCTCTTCCCTTTCCTGTACTCCTGGTCTGTCTGATAATAAGGCGTGTGTTGACTCCTTTTTTGTATTTTTAAATTCAACTGATCAGCCAACGGTCATACCACGTTGAATACACCAGTTCCCGTCAGATTACTGAAGTTAAGCAACGTCGGGCGTGGTCAGTACTTGGATGAGTGACCGCTTGGGAACACCACGTATCGTTGGCTAATTTTTCCGGGCCAACCCAGGCTGGATGAGGTCAATGTGGGTAGCTGGTTTGCAAGTTTCCAGCAAATGGAGGGTAAAACCCCCGTTTGAATGACCAATAGATGTTAAAGAGGCGTTAAGCCAAATTAAAAAAAAAAAAATCAACTGATTTAATGCAGAAAATTTAAAATGAGGTAACGGCGCGAACGACCTGTATAACACAGCTGTTAAAGCGCCTAATTGGGGGGGGAACATATCAATCAAATTTTTGGTGTAAGCCAAATTGAACTCTTTCATTCTGAGATTTCACATTTTTGATTCACCAGTGTTCACAGTCCTTAGGTAATTCTATCTGGTTTGTTTACCACTCACCTTGTCTATATGTGAATGATAAATGTAGACATCAATGAGGTAGACAGAAACAAAGCGGAATAAAGGACAGACAGCGTACATAACTGATAGAAAATCATATATTCATAGACTGGGGACACTGTCTCGTCTACACCTGTGAGACAAAAGATGAGGAGATTACAATAAGGAATAGAAAAACAGTACCTAATATTAACATAATTCTGTACAAATATGGTGGTATTCACAGATCAACCCTGATTACAATAGGGAAAAGAAAAACAGTACCTAATACTAACATAATTCTGTACCAAATATGGCGGTATTCACAGATCAACCCTGATTACAATAGGGAAAAGGGAAACAGTGCCTAATACAGGCCCGGATCAAGCATGCGCGGGGCCCTTGGCACATTTGGGCGCGGGGCCCCTAAAATGAATGTTTTGAAGAAAAAATAAAAACTACATATAGCATGCTATATGTATTTTTTATTTTTTGTATGTACAAAATTCTACATAATTGTGAACGTTAATGAACTCCACTTTTGCGGTATACATATACATCCCAAAATGCACAAACTGATCAACCCTGATTACAATGGGGAAAAGTAAAACAGTACCTACTAACATAAATCTGTACCAAATATGGCGGTATTCACAGATCAACCCTTATTACAATGGGGAAAAGAAAAACAGTACCTAATACTAACATAATCTCACAAAATAATTATCACTGAAAAAAGGCCAAGTTCCTCCCTCTCTTCCAAAAAATTCCGCTTATGAAAGTAGTGATATCTATTATTGGGGCCATGTTTATTGTTGCTGCTGTATATCCCGCACTTAAATTTATTATTGAACGTTCTTCTGTCTAAATTCTCTTAAAGTAATACCGACTTTACACTTGGTCAGTTTTTTCTAAGGGGATTCGTAAAATACTACCTTTTCACAAACTGGCCAAGTGTAAAGTCGGTATTACTGTAAGAGAATTGAGACAGAAAAACCTGCAATAATAAATTTAAGTGCGGGATATACAGCAGCAATAGTAAACTTTTCCCCAATAACAGATATCACTACTTTCATAGGCGGAATTTTTTGGAAGAGTGGGAGGAACTTGGCCTTTTTTCAATGATAATTTTTTTGTGAGATATCAATACTTTTTGTAAAGATTGCAATATGTAACTGATTATTTGGCCGTTTTTTCTTTATTTCTTCTTCTTCTTTTCGATTACACAACATATCGGAAAACAGAAAATTTCTGTGTAAACCGGACCCAAATGACCAATAAAATCTAACACAAAAGTATTAACAAAGTAATATGCACTACAAAGCAAATAAAAACAGCAATATTTATAGTGCATCTTCTTTCCTGAATTTATAGCACTGAGAATTGCCGAGTTTCAATTTTGACATTTGCGGGTTTAATTGAATTTAAGTCCCTCTAACTTCATGCAAGATTTCAGATTAGCAGTTGAAAATAGAGTTCGTGCATTTTCTTCCCTGAGGCAGAACCGTTTTGGAGCACTGGTAGTAAAAGAGTGAATATATTTATTTTTCCATTTAATTGCATGTAAATATCTTCCTATATGCAAGATTTCAGCGTCCTACCAGTTTAAACTAGTTTTCGAGCATCTCCTTCCCTAAAGCGGAACCGTTTTGGAGCATTGGGAATGAAAGAGTTCAAATATAAATTATTTTCTGCTAAATTGCTTGTAAATGTCTAACTTTATTCAAGATTTCAGTGTTTTATCAGTTAAAACTACATTAAAATACGTTGTATTGTCTTCCCTAAAGCGACACCGTTTGGGAGCACTTACAGTTAAAAGTTAAATTTTTCGGATTTTTCCCTTTACGTGGATGTCAATTGCTAACTTCTTGCAAAATTTCAGCGCTCTAGGTATACGGGAAGTGCCTGAAACTTTTGATGATGAGTGAATCAGTCAATATGTCAGTCAGTCAGTCAGTGAGTATCCAAAAGTGCAAACTTTGAAATTACCTATCTCCTTTCCGGATTAACATTAACTTTTGAAGTTTATCCTGTAGTATTGTACTATACTACGGAATGTATGTTCACAATTTCAATGACCTATTCCCTGTAGAACCAGATATCTGACTGGTGCTTTCCGGAACTTGGCCTGGCGCACTGCCGTGCGCTTAGATTCTGTACCAAATACGCCGTTATTCACAATTCACATATCAACCCTGCATTACTCCGTGCAGATCCTGCAATGATATGTTGGATAAATATTGCGTACTGTCGCGGAAACGTCAGCCATTTTGAATTTTACAAACCTATATCTCAGAAACGATCAGAACTACGATTAAATTGTTTAGTAAAACTTGTACTAGGAAATTGTATTGTAGTTCTCAGAAACGATCAGAACTCTACGATCGAATTGTTTAAAAAAACTTGTAGGAAATTGTATTCCAGTAATTGTCTTATAAATCTCTTAAAATGAAATAACCGATTTCGAGATATTTGCACAAAAAAACTTTCAAATTCAATATGGTAAACGGTTCCGCAACTTTCCCAACTCGGGATTATTTTGTAATGTTGATACGTAGATCTATCTATTCTAAATTTTCAGCAAAAAATAACACTTCAGTTTTTCTTTTTCTAAATTTTCAAAAATAGAATTATTTTTGCTGTACTATTTTGGATTATTGTTTTCGATAATGATTTTTTTTTTTTTTTTTTTTTTTTTTTAATTTGGCTTAACGTCTCTTTAACATATATTGGCCATTCGGCACGGAAATTTGCAAACCAGCTACCCACATTAACCTCACCCAGCCTAGGTTGGGCCGGAAAAATAGTGACATGGAACAACCTCGTTGGACGTTGCTTAACTCCAGTGATCGAAAGGGAACTGGTGTGTTTTACGTGCCATAGAAACTTTGAAGTCGTCTTCGTGGCAGAGTTTACAGCGAACTCGGCATGCACCAGGGAGATACCGAGTTCGAGAAATACCTTGTTACCGAGAAATGCTATGATGCCCACAATATTGTGATAAATTAAAATTTGGAATTTTTCATGAGAGTCCTCTAGAGGGTCACCCAAAGACCCAGAAATTGACCCAGAAGGCCTCAAGGAATATTCCTACCAAATTTCATCAAAATCGGACTAATAATAATGTGTGTAGATGCGCAAACACCATCTGCGGACGGGCAGACATTTTTTCTAGACCCGTTTTTTTTTGTATCTAGTCGTCAGAATTCGTCCAGAAAAGCAAAAACGAAAATGTTTCCAATAAAATACTTTACTTACCTATACTTCATATATGGGAAGATAAAGTAAAAATTGGTAACTATCACCCATCTGGTATATAAAAGTTTGAAATGAAACGTCTCTCAGTATGAGTAACATTTCTCAAGGATTTAACAATTTCAACATCTTCCTCTGGTATTGTTTGGCTGATTTGTGTTAGGGAACCGGTCAAAGCCAAAATCAATTGAGCTATATTAAATAAAATTGGAAACTATCACCCACCTGGTATATAAAAGTTTGAAATGAAACGTCTCTCAGGATGAGTAACATTTCTCAAGGATTTAACAATTTCAACATCTTCCTCTGGTATTGTTTGGCTGATTTGTGTTAGGGAACCGGTCAAAGCCAAAATCAATTGAGCTATATTAAATAAAATTGAAAACTATCACCCACCTGGTATATAAAAGTTTGAAATGAAACGTCTCTCAGGATGAGTAACATTTCTCAAGGATTTAACAATTTCAACATCTTCCTCTGGTATTGTTTGGCTGATTTGTGTTAGGGAACCGGTCAAAGCCAAAATCAATTGAGCTATATTAAATAAAATTGAAAACTGTCACCCACCTGGTATATAAAAGTTTGAAATGAAACGTCTCTCAGGATGAGTAACATTTCTCAAGGATTTAACAATTTCAACGTCTTCCTCTGGTATTGGTAGGAAGATTTCTATTAGGGCACCGGTAAAACCCAAAACCAATTGAACCATAATAAGTAAACTTGCAAAAAATTCAAATTTTTGATATTTCATATAAATTTTTAAAATTGATCTCGAAAAATTGTTCTGTACATATTTGATCAATTTGACAATTGTATTCACATTATATTGTACGATTAATATTTCTGATGACAAACCTATCAATACCAAGAGTTCATATAATCTTTCAACGAATACAGCTTCATTGTTTTTTGCAAATTTAATTATGTATAAGAAATACAAAGAAACACTTGAAGAAAATATTCCATAATAGAGAAAAATTGAAATAATTTTAATGAAAATAAAATAGAAATTCTTGAATTTTGATTTGTAACGATCGAATGGATAATATAAAATCAAACCGTACTTCATGCTCAGTAAAACTTTCGTAAAAGCTACGTAATTTGTACTGTTTGCTGATGACATGTCCATGTCGAGTGGACGGGTTAAGAGAAAAAGTTGGCTTTAAGATACTTCATTGATTATCTAGTAAAAGTTTCAACAATATAACTATAGCGAGATGATGAAGTTGAGGGAAAATTGCGCACTTACGGTAGGGTTGGAATATTAAATGCAACTATCGATATGGATGGCGCAATATATCAATAACGAAAGAAATTAATCAACATATAGAGTCAGTGATGTTTGGCGTACGGATTTATCCGTATTTGTACGGAAATTCTGACCTGGGTACGTGAAGTCTAATCCGTACGCAAAATGTACGGAAAATTAAGGAATCTGGTGCCTAGAGACTAGGCCTTGAACCTAAACCGCCTAATTACAAGTCTTTTGTGTTTACCACTCGGCCACTGAGGTTGGCCAACCTATAATGGTTGATCAAAATGCGTTCTACTCATGTACGCGCATGTACAGAAACGGATTTTCGTCCGACTTACATTTACCATTTAAATTCTTAACGAAAGAGACCAATAGAAGAGAGACCACTGGTCTTTTTCGTTAACAATTTTTTTTCCTGGTAATACTCATTAATATTTCGTGGAAACTTACGGGTTGTACAAAAACTGTCTAATAACACTTATAACATACATCTCCATGAATAGCTGGGTTATACAATTTGCAGTGTTTTAAAGCATGTACAGAAATGTCATAAAAAATACGGAAATTTTTGTTAATGGGTACGGAATTGCTCACTTGAGTTCCGAATATCACTGTATAGAGTGAATTTCACATCCGAATAAACCATATTCAGGTAAAATAAAGAAACCAAATTTATATTTATAAGGAGACACGTGCGCAACCTTCCCCCAAACCAACTTTTGTTGGATTAATTTTTAAAGTCATACAAAATTATCTAATAAGCGGAACATTAATTTAGTTCTCCTATTCTTTTTAAAATGTATATAGCCAACGACCATACCACGTTGAAACACCAGTTGCCGTCAGATCACTGAAGTTAAGCAACGTCGGGCGTGGTCAGTACTTGGATGGGTGACCGCTTGGGAACACCACGTATCGTTGGCTCATTTTTCCGGCCCAACCCAGTCTGGGTGAGGTCAATGTGGGCAGCTGGTTTGCAAGTTTCCAGCGAATGGAGGGTGAAATCCCCGTCTTGAATGACCAATAAATGTTAAAGAGACGTTAAGCTAAATTTAAAAAAAAAATGTATATAGAAAATGACCTGGCTACGATAATCAGCAATCCAATTATCTTCCATCGATCTCCGGAACTCACTACCGTGTCCTATCCTAAATTCACCCACCTTTCACTCTTTCAAATCATGTTTATTGGAGGCAGTCAGTGAAGGTTTGTTAGTTCCTATTTACTAACATTTTCTCTTCTCCTTTACTATCCTTTTCCTCTTCCTTCTAGTCCTAATCCTTCTCCTCCCTTGAAGGTTGGTAGCTTGTGCACGGATCATGGACGTGTGTTTGCGTGAGTGAATGAGTGATTTTTATATATTTTTTTAAATTCAATAAGGTGGTTTTATTGCACTGTTTTTTTTTCTTTCTTTTTAATATATTTTTTAAAAAATCTTTGTATCATTATTATTATTTTTTTGTACAATATATAAGACCTCTATTTGGACTATGAGGGTGAAGGATTCTTCAGTCTCATCCTCGCAGTATAAATAAGGTATAATAATAATAGTATTTGCTGCAATCACACTTGAAACAAAGGAAACAGACAGATATTATTAATTTTTTTCTGAGCAACTAACCTAACTTAAAATATGAGTAATTGAAAGTAGAAGGTTAATTTTCACGATTAAATGGTGGGAAATACAAGAAAACTCACTTTTAAATGTTTAATTCACAATTTTATTGCTTGAAAATCGACGAAACTTTGGAGAAATCAAATGTTTTTGTGTATTTAAGAGGTTAGGTAACATGAAAAAAAAAAATCACTACGATTAAATTTATTTTAGTTTTTAAAAAGACATTTTAAATTATATTAAACCACATTTTAAGTTTGTAAATTGCTCCAAAAAAAATTAATAGCATCTGCCTCGTACCGGAACAAATTTAGATTTTAACCTCTTTTCTTTTCTTAACTTGATTTGAGAATGTGAACAAACAACAATAAATAATACTTGGATTTAATACAGGAAAACAGCACATTAACGGCGGTTGATAAATCGGGGTGTGCAATATTAGCCCGCCACGCAATATTCCCCCAAATTGCCCTATAGGTCAGAAAATAATATGTAGTGTTAATTATGTCGTTGCGTAGCACCATTTCTATAATTATTGCTTTCGTGCCAGAGGCAAACTTTACGACACAAGTTTTAATAAAATTTTGCTCATCTATAAAAGAAGAAGAAAGTTGTTGGGTTATAATTTTAATTTCGACTGGTCAATGGAAAAACACGTTCTGTGGCCTATTCCACAAAGCAACTTGGTACCTACTCCAAACTTTGCACTTTGCTCTCCAACTTCTCAATTTCTGTTCCATGAACGTTTTTGAGAAGTGCAAAGTTGAAGTGAAAAATGGAGTTGTAATGCAAAGTAAATTTCATTGATTTGTTTACTTTCTGTTCCATGAAGTGACGTAGATGTTTCTGAAACAATACAAGATCAATTAGAAGGGCTGAAATCATAATCAGGATGGCCATTGGACCCAGGCTTCAGTGAAGTAGATGTTTCTGAAACAATACAAGATCAATTAGAAGGGCTNATTTCACCCTCCATTCGCTGGAAACTTCCAATCCAGATACCCACATTGACCCCACCCAGACTGGGTCCGGCTGGAAAAATTGCCAGCATCACGAGGGCGCGAATCCACGTGGACACCCACATGGAACAACCATGTTGCTTAACTTCAGTGATCTATCGGGAAATGGTGTATTCAACTTACCATAGACGATGGCACGATCGTTACTCATAATAAAGTAGCTACTAAAATTTTCCTAGCAACGTCCAGCGGGGTTGTACCATGTGGGTGTCCACGTGGGCTTGCGCCGTCATGATGCTGGCTATTTTTTTGGTCCAACCCAGGCTGGGTGAGGTCAATGTGGGTAGCTGGTTTGCAAGTTTCCAACGAATGGAGGGTGAAACCTCCTTCTTGAATCACCAATAGATGTTAAAGTGACGTTAAGCCAAATTGAAAAAAAAAATGTGAGTAGCAAGTAGCAAGCAGTGGAAACTTTACCAAATGATTTGTTTTAGTAGAAGAGATTACTAGTAAAACTGGTTCTACGTCCTCACGATTTCGGGTTCTACGCACCAGGACGTCCTGGAACTCATATCATCACAGTTCCAACTAAGGGACATCAAAATCTTTTCAGTAAACTCATATCAATCTGTTTCTACCATTTTAATTAATCATGCATCTATAAATGGGAAGAACGGTTGATTTCGTGACAAAAACCGCTACTACTAGTAAATGAGGCTGTTTTAGTAGAAGAGATTACTAGTAAATGAGATTCTTAGTAATGCTGTGATACCACAAAAAATGTGATGAAAGGCCGTTGTTCCTTCCATCCTAAAATCTCTCATACAGCACTAAATCTTCCATACACTGTTCCTCCCCATACTGACACCTGACACTCATCGTCCATTACAACGCAACCATCAAATCACTCATCATCCACGTTCCACACACTCATCATTAATTCAGTCACTCACATCACACACGCAGCGTTAGTAATTGCTGTACACTACTCTCTAAATACAGAAATGATGGAGCGTAAACGACTTATAAAAGGATCAAGATGATTAGGTGTTCACGTTAGTGTTGTAGTCATAAAAAATATCTGAATCAAATTTAAAAAAATCATTTTCAAAACATAAAATATTGGGCCCCCTCCCCTCCGGGGGCCCAGGGCACCCAAAATTTTCAAAATCTAAAAGCCTTTAACACCAGCCATAACATATCAAAAATTTACGTTTCTACAACAAACCGCTAAAAAGATAGAAATCATTTTCAAGAAACAAAATATTGGGTCCCCTCCCGCCCGGGGGGGCAGGGCCCCCAAAATTTTCAAAATCAAAAATCCTTAACATCAAAATTGTACGTTCCTACAACAAACCGCTAAAAAGATAAAAAAATAATTGTCAAAAAACACAATATTGGGCCCCCCGGGGCTCAGGGCCCCAAAAACTATATTCATGTCTTAAATATGTTCACCAAATTTCGACAAAATCGGATGAAAATTGTGGCTTGTATCGCGTAACAAACATACATACACATATACAAGTGCATTTGGGGATGTATACCTGGGTCAAAAGTTTGGAGTTCACTAACGTTCACAAATATAGGATAAGGAAATTAAAAAATTCGAGTTACTTTTAACAGTCAATAGATTCAATAGTGAAATTTTCTTAATTCCCAAAATTATAAAGTGTCAGAAGATACTAATCCTTAAAACTCAATAAATATTTTTTCATTGAAAAATAAAAATAAACCACCCTTATTATTATTATTTAACTCTTTATTGAATTAACTTTTTTATAAAATGATAAGAGTGAAAGGTTGAGAGAGAGAGAGAGAACAAAAAAAGAAAGAAAAAAAAGTTAATTCAAAGGGCGGGGTTAATTCCTGAGGAATTCTCTTCCACCCAACCCTTGACCCCATGGTGTCCATTTTAAGCGAGTGAGATCTACCGTTCACAGAACTACTAGTATTGAGTATTTGCTGATGTATTTCAGGATAAAATTATCATAGTCAACGAATGGGTCACTAATGAAATCAGCTCAACCAGAATCAGACGGGCGCTGAGACGTGGAGACAGCGTCAAGTATTTGATCAGTGATAAAGTGGAGAGATATATTTATGAGCATGGACTCTACTCGGTGTTAGAAAGGTAGGCTGGATTATGTTTTAAAAATAAGCAAAAAATGTGTTGAGTGAACATAGACACTACAGGGCCATTTATCTAGTATACTTACAGCGTGTCCCAAAAGTCCGAGACCACCTGAATATCTTTTGGTCGGCTTTATGTGGAGTTTTGAAATTTTACATGGCATTATATCCCAAATTTAACCACCTGATGGTGAGACCAATTTTTCAGGGGCGGGTCCCATGTGACCCCCAGGGAGTCCAACTTTTGTTTTTTAAATACTAACCCCCATTTTGTGATACATTTTCAGAAATAAAATTAGAAGTACTTTGCAAAAAATTTCACACGTCTAGGCGGGTTTCAAAATGGCGGCCATTTGAAATTTCCAAGACATGACTTCCAAGAGTGTCTAAAACTAGGCGAATTATGTCTAAAATAAACAGGTTCCTCGACATTGGTGTCCTATGCAATCATTCAATATCCCATTGCAAATAATTCCACATAAAATGATCTTTTTTAAAGTGATATCTGATATCTCAGGCTTGTAATTTCTCTAGCACCTCTTGGCAAATTTTGTTCGCCTTTATTCTACTTCCGCGCGTTTTGTAGTGTGCTAAATTTGGCTCTGTTTTTGATTTTCCCGCTGAACTAACTGTCTCTGTGTGTGTTTGTTTTATTTTGTTTCACTCTAACCATCACAATCATCTTCTACTCCAGTCCACACAATGAAACCAGTTCTCTCTTTGATATAGTTTCCAATTTTAATAATAATAACTTTCTTACTTCTCCGAACAACATCACAACAACATCGATATCAACGTCTGCAAATGTAAAGAAATCATCACGAAAGAATAGATCAACAAAGGTAAGAGATAATAGAGTAGAAATATTCATACAAGATGGTATTATTAATGTAAGAAGTGAAATAGAAGATCAAGTATGAACCACGGTCATGTAGGAAACACCATCGAACAGTTGTGAGATAGATAATAGAGTAGAAATATTCATAGAAGATATTAATGTAAGAAGTGAAATAGAAGATCAAGTATGAACCACGGTCATGTAGGAAACACCATCGAACAGTTGTGAGATCATGTATGAAACACCATGGAACAGTTGTAAGTAAACAGATATATGATAAATGTAGGCAACACCATGTAACAGTTGTGAGATCATGTATGGAACAGTTGTAATATCATGTATGAAACACATTGTAAACAGATATAATATATGATAATGTAGGAAACACCATGTAACTTCCTTTTTTTTAAAAAAAAAAAAAAAAATTACAATCATTATTTGTATTATTTGAATAATTTAATTTAAATTGACGATGTACGATATACTTTCATGTATCTTATGTACTAATAAAAAAAATATCTATAAAACAGTTGTGAGATCATGTATGGAACAGTTGTAATATCATGTATGAAACACAATGTAAACAGATAAATATATGATAATTTAGGAAAAACCATGTAACTTCCTTTTTTTTTAAAAAAAAAAAAATACAATCATTATTTGTATTACTTGAATAATTTAATTTAAATTGACGATGTACTTTCATGTATCTTATGTACCAATAAAAAAAATATCTAAAAAACAGTTGTGAGATCATGTATGAAACACAATGTAAACAGATAAATATATGCATTAGCAAACCATGTAACAGTAGGAAAAACCATGTAACAGTTGTGATATCATGTATAGAACACCATGTAAACAGATATATGATAATGTAGGAAACACCATGTAACAGTTTTGAGATCAAGTATGAAACATGATAGACCACAGAACCAGTAGTCACAGCTGTTTGTAATACAGGGTGCGGCAATTAGTTCTCCCACATTTGAAAGAGCTGGTAAACAAAAACGAAATGAGATATTTGAAAAATAATTTTGTATTCTGAAAGCTTGTGTATTCTATTTTTTTTTTTTTTTTTTTTTTTTNTTTTTTTTTTTTTTTTTTTTTTTTTTTTTTTTTTTTTTTTTTTTTTTTTTTTTTTTTCATCTATGTTTTGTAAATGTCATCCAAATGACAGCCTTAGCGAGTGATGCACATTTGGAGTCTTTCGCGGAATTTTTCCATGACTCTCGTTAGCATACCCGCATCAATTAGGATGATTTCTTCCAGAATTGCCTTCTTTAACTCTTCAAAGATCCCAGGGCGATGATTGAAGACCTCAGCTTTGAGGTAACCCTACAAGAAGAAGTCACAGGGACTCAAATCCGTCGAGCGAGGGGGCCCACGAAATGTCATACTGTAAGGAGATTACGTGACCGGGGAACATGGGCCGTAGCCCCATACAGCCTAAAGCTGATGATGTGGTCCTAAAGTTGTGAACCCACCCGAAAATTGTTTTTCGATCAGGAACTGGATCTGTGAAGTGCAAACCATACCTTGTGCGGAACGTCCACTGAGTGGCTATAATGGATTCACTTTTTTTTTAAAAAAAAACAGCTTGACAAGGAACGTACGATGCTCGCGCGACCAAACCATTGCGACACCTAAAAACTAGATGTCATTTCTTGTTGAATATCACAAACCCCACGCTCCTTCCACTATTACTTCCCCTCTCACGATTTTTTGAAAAGTGGGAGAACTAATTGCCGCACCCTGTATAATATAACATATAACTTGTACTGGGATGAGAGACAATCTACAAGAGAATCAAAAAATATTAGTAATAATTTTAGTTTTTAAGTAATCTTTTTGTTATATATGAAAGAGGTCATTGGACTACAAAATGTACAAAATTTTCGAATGCGATTGAGTGAAAAAAATCGACCAAAAAATACAGCACAATACTCACTCAATCACACTCAAAAATGTCTTACATATATTGGTGTAATTACCTCTTTTCATATATTTATACATTTATAAAGTGCGTTCATTGAGTATCTCCCCTCCCCTTTTGAACGGCTCAACATAGAAACTTGAGATTTTAGTTGTTGTTGTAGCATCACACATCGTCATCTCTAGTTGTCTCCAGATCAAGGAACTTTGTAGCAACTACTGGTTGGGTCCAGAGTGATTTTACTTCTAAAGTTGTGGGTTTTGCTGGACAGTGAAATATGTGGGCAACATCTTTGCAGTTTGGGCAGATGTTTTCAATTTTTTTCATCAATTCTGGACTGGTAGTTATTAAGAAGACGACACCAACCAGATCGGAGCTGAGCCAGGGGAGATTTTAGTTAGGCCCATAACCTAAGGTCTACTTTTTTATCATATGTAAAAATGCAGGGGCACCTTTAAGGTGGGATGGGTTGAATTTCCTCAACTTAAAAACTCAAATGAGATGACCCACCTTTGATATTTTTTTTTTTTATTCACAACATCTTTAATAAAGTTACTAGTGAAAATAAAACATTTTTATCTTTTACGAAAACAAAATGGCGGCCACTTAAAGTTGAAATTTTGAATTTGATTTTCTACGTAACGGTAAGTGATAAAGAGTTTGTGTTTGCGATAGTTGTATTCTTTTAAAATAAGCGTTCGAATGATATATTAGTCGATATTGTCCACATAAAACCTCGAGGTCCATCACCAAAAATCGGTCCTTCTTATTTTTTTAATCGGTTAAGAATTTCTTGACATTGCTAATCTTTAGCATTCGATTTTTCGAAATTAAGGGTGACAAATTCAAGATTTTTCCCATAATTTACCGATTGGTAAACAACTAATTTGGTTAAATTGGGATACTATGTCAAGTAAAACCATATTAAGGCAGATAAAATACTATATCTCCATTTGACTGTAAACATTTTTTTAAAAATAAAAGATATGTTAAAGCTGAGCACATCATCGGAGCTAGTTTCGTGCTCTCCTGAGCACATCATCGGAGCTAGCTCCGACCAACCTAGCTCCGATGGTCTACGACCAACCTAGCTCCGATGATGTGCTCAGGAGAGCACGAAACTAGTCAGCTTTAACATCTCTTTTATTTTTAAAAAAATGTTTACAGTCAAGTGGAGATATAGTATTTTATCTGCCTTAATATGGTTTTACTTGACATAGTATCCCAATTTAACCAAATTCAAGATTTTTATTTTGACCATATCGAATCATTCGAAAGCCTATTTTGAAAGACAATAATTCGCGCAAGCAGAAACTATTTATCATTTAATTATAAAATCAATTTCCGTTGAATACACCAGTTCCCGTTAGATCACTGAAGTTAAGCAACGTCCAGCGAGGTTGTACCATGTTGGTGTCCATGTGGGTTCGCGACCTCGTGATGCTGGCTATTTTTCCGGCCCAACCCAGACTGAGTGAGTTCAATGTGGTTAGCTGGTTTGCAAGTTTCAGCGAATGGAGGGTAAAACCCCCGTCTTGAATGACCAATAAATGTTAAAGAGACGTTAAGCTAAAAAAAAAATATATATATATATATATAAGAAAAAAGTTCAACTTTAAGTGACCGTCATTTTGTTTTGGTAAAATATAAAGGTGTTGTGTTTTTTTTTTCTTTAATAAAAAAATCAAAAGTGGGTTAAATTAGGTGCGGTGTCCTCGCCTCCCTGAATGTGCCCCTTATTCTAACATATAAAAAAACTTGGTACATCATGTTTGGCCATGACAAGTTTAAAAAAACTCGACATGGCCGTAATCAAAATTTCAAAGTTCTACGTTCAGCCGTACAAAAGTTAAAGGAAGGGGGGGACTTTATGAACACACTATATGTAGAAATATATAAGCTCAAAAATTATAATTTTTATTTTATCGATATTTGAAATTTAATAGGTATAATCTATTAACAGTAGGTATACTATTATGACCTCTCCGATATTTTTTCCGGAGACACTGAATTTAGTGTTTTTTTTTTTTTATTATTCTTTAAATCTTTGAATAACATGTTAAATATAAGTGTTAAAAAATATTAACTATTAAATAAATTAAATTTAAATAAAACACCAAAAACACTATTTATTTTAATTTTACGAAGAAACTAGTTTCGAATCATTCGATTCATCATCAGTCTAGTCGAGTCTAAAGATGGAAGTTGACTGATAATACTGTCATTATGTATT
>CM022884.1:16964972-16975685 GCA_012654025.1 Pachypsylla venusta
GGTCTCAGCTATCTCCAAAACTTTTGGGTTCAATCAAATATACCGCTGGCGGTTTTTACCGCTTTAAAGCGGTTTTCATTAATCCTGTCTAAAAAGAGAATGGTAAGAGCCAGAGACTTCAAATTTGGTAAGTATGTCAAATTTAGGGTCTAATTAGATTTGCAATCATCATGATAACCCCCCTCAAATTTTTTTGGGGGGTACCCCCAAAAAAATGTATTATTTTTTGCCAGAAAAATAATAAACCAGGTGTCACATTGGCAGAGTTTTTTATGTATCAACTACAATTAATTTGATGAGCCACGAGCGCTTTCGTCAGTCACGACATTCTCAAGTGAACTCAGTAAATTGAACTGAGTTCACTTGAGAATGTCGTAACTGACGAAAGCGCTCGTGGCTCATCAAATTTATTGTAGTTGATACATAAAAAAATTTCAATTTAATATTTCATAATGACTACAAACATCCTAAATACCATCTCTAAATGTATAGAAGTTGTTGAGTTTATGTTAATAATTAGAGCTGACTAGTTTCATACTCTCCTGCGTACATCATCAGAGCGAGTTTGGCCAAAAACTGAAGAATAAAGTTTGTGTAAATATAAACTCTCTCATTCTACTCTGCTTATATAGTCCCGTTCTCTAGTCTTTAATCAACCTAGCTCTGATGATGTACTCAGGAGAGTATGAAACTAGTCAGCTGTAATTAACATCCTTTTAATTTTTATCGTCAAGTGAAGATATAGTATTTTATCTACCTTATTATAGTTTTACTTGACATAGTATCTCAATTTAACCAAATTGATTATTTTTCTTTCCTAATTAATTACTGGTGTGTAAAGCAGCGCACAGAAAACCACATATTTACTTATCTTATTACATAGCACAAGTCTTTGCATATATGCAAGGAATTAAAAGAAATACTCATATGTTGCTAGAGTTTTAGAGGTGTTCCTTTTAACATCCACGATTCTCCCCATTTTTGGGTAAAAATAGGGAAAAAATTTGAAATGAGGTTTGATTGCCATTGGCTGGAACTTTGATTGTATGCAGACGTTCTAGGTCGTCCTGGTGCTTAGAACCGATCATATGGTGCTTAGAACCGATCACTTGGTGCTTGGATCCGATCACCTGGTGCTTAGAACCGATCATATGGTGCTTAGAACCGATCACTTGGTGCTTAGATCCGATCACTTGTTGGTTAGAACCGATCACCTGGTGCTTAGAACCGATCACTTGGTGCTTGGATCCGATCAGCTGGTGCTTAGAACCGATCACCTGGTGCTTAAAACCGATCATATGGTGCTTAGAACCGATCACTTGGTGCTTGGATCCGATCACCTGGTTCTTAGAACCGATCACCTGGTGCTTAGAACCGACCACTTGGTGCTTAGAACCGATTGCCTACTGCTTAGAATTAGAACCGATCACCTGGTGCTTGGGACCTATCGCCCGGTGCTTAAAACCGATCACCTTGGAACCAATCACCACGAATACACAATTGTTCTTATGTGAGTCCGCAGATAGATCAATTTGCGGCGGACTCACAAAAGAATATGTTTATTTGTTTTTCCTAGCATATATGCTATACGATATGTAAGTATGTGACTAATCTTCATACACATAGAATGTAGATCTATGAGCTATTTTCTTGGAAAATATAGATCTTTTATTTATTATTTTCAATAATCAGAATACCCTACTACAAAACCATTCTCCCTCCTCCTCAAACATTGATATTTTACTTTTTTTTATAAATAATTATTAAGTTATTATTATTAAAATATTTAGACAAAATCGTTAATTTATTAGATGTTTCAATTGGTCAATATCGACAGATAAACAGCCCAAAGTAAGAGACTGTCCACAATATTTAGATCAGGAAACGGCCCAAATAGATGTGTTTGGGTAACATTCAAGGATTTTTTCGAATTGTTTTGTATTTTTATAACCAAAAGAGACAATTTCTAGAGGGGGAAAAAATATATATTCTATTCCAGACAGAAAGAGAGGTTTTTTTTTAAAAAAAAAAAATGTCCTGGAGTGGCTTTGTAAAAGATTAAACCCCCAGCCATATTTTTTTTTTTTTTTTACTGGCACAAAATGTATAGGCTACTAGATCCTAAAATATGTGGATGTCTTATGTGGAGTGGTAGTGATTGTTAGGTCTAATGCGATATTTGTCAGTTTTGTAACGTACAGTATTATATTTCCAAATATCTTCCCTTTTCACATTCGCTCAATTTCTTTTTAAGTGTACATTAGTTTAAGTTAGGTTAGTTTAGGAAATATTCATATCGCCTCTCTAAACACAAACAGACGTAAGCAACATTTATAAAAAATTGTATAAAAGAATCGTAAAATAATCAAAAAAATACAAAAAAGACAGTATCGATTCAGATTGAAATGATTAAAGGCGAGCTTTCAATAGCACTCAGGATATCATCCTCAGGCCAGTGTTGACTATATGATGTTCAGGATAGGACAGTGTTGACTCTATAATGTTCAGAATAGATTCAATAGCACTCAGGCTATTATTCTCAGGCCAGTGTTGACTCTATGATGTTCAGAATAGATTCAATAGCACTCTGGCTATTATTCTCAGGTCAGTGTTGACTCTATGATGTTCAGGATAGGACAGTGTTGACTCTATAATGTTCAGAATAGATTCAATAGCACTCAGACTATCATTCTCAGGCCAGTGTTGACTCTATGATGTTCGGAATAGTCCAGTGTTAACTCTATGATGTTCAGGATAGGACAGTGTTGACTCTATGATGTTCTATTCTGATCATCATAGAGTCAACAATGGCCTAAGCATTGCCTTATAACCACATCAATCTGCATCGTGAGTTTTTTGTAATTTTTTTTTTAACATTTATGAAATTTGAAGAGTGAAAACGATTTATTTTATTTTTTTCAATTTTTTTGGTGCAATCAGAGTATGATCACATTTCTTTCGTCATTCAGTGGTCATCTTAGCTTTCTCTATTACCCCGTGAAGTATTTTTTGATATACTGTCTGTTTAAGTCAGTTTGTTTTCTGCTAATACATCGAAAGATAAGAGTTATGCCCGTTTTGAAAATAAATTATAACTTTTGAATGAATTGGAGTTGAGTTACGTCTGTTTGGGACATTAAACTATCGTGTTCTAGTATGCACTCTTCTCATCACGTTCACTGCTTTACAAATTACTTATAAACATATCGTTCCCATTTAGCGGCTTTTGTTTATTATTTTCAATAATGAAACTTTAATATTTTACGTTGCACTCAGTCTTAATGGAGACCTTCAACCAGATTAATAATAAATAAGGGGCGCAGTGATAATAATTGTAATCAGTCTCAATAGAGACCTGCAACCAGTTTAATAATAAATGAAGGTCGCAGTGATAATTGCACTCAGTCTTAATGGAGACCTTCAACCAGATTAATAATAAATAAGGGGCGCAGTGATAATTGTAATCAGTCTCAATAGAGACCTGCAACCGGTTTAATAATAAATAAAGATCGCAGTGATAATTGTAATCAGTCTCAATAGAGACCTGCAACCAGTTTAATAATAAATAAAGATCGCAGTGATAATTGTAATCAGCCTCAATAGAGACCTGCAACCAGTTTAATAATAAATGAAGGTCGCAGTGATAATTGCACTCACTCTTAATGGAGACCTTCAACCAGATTAATAATAAATAAGGGACGCAGTGATAATTGTAATCAGTGTCAATAGAGACCTGCAACCAGTTTAATAATAAATGAAGGTCGCAGTGATAATTGCACTCAGTCTTAATGGAGACCTTCAACCAGTTGAATAATAAATAAGGGGCGCAGTTATAATTGCAATCAGTCTCAATAGAGACCTGCAACCAGTTTAATAATAAATAAAGTTCGCAGTGATAATTGAAATCAGTCTTAATGAAGACCTTCAACCAGTTTAATAATAAATAAGGGGCGCAGTGATAATTGTAGTCAGTCTCAATAGAGACCTGCGACCGGATTAATAATAAATAAAGGTCGCAGTGATAATTGTAATCAGTCTCAATAAAGACCTGCAACCAGTTTAATAATAAATAAAGATCGCAGTGATAATTGTAATCAGTCTCAATAGAGACCTGCAACCAGTTTAATAATAAATAAAGATCGCAGTGATAATTGTAATCAGTCTCAATAGAGACCTGCAATTAGTTTAATAATAAATAAATAAAGGTCGTATTGATAATTGTAATCAGTCTCAATAGAGACGCCCCTTATTTATTAATAAAAAAAATAAGTAAGGGGCGCAGTGATAATTGTAATCAGTCTCAATAGAGACCTGCAACCAGTTTAATAATAAATAAAGGTCGCAGTGATAATTGTAATCAGTCTCAATAGAGACCTGCAACCAATTTAATAATAAATGAAGGTTGCAGTGATAATTGTGATCAGTCTTAATATAGACCTGCATCCAGTTTAAAAATAGTAAAAGGTTGTTAGGCAGTGAACGTAAAAATTGAACTTAGGGGGGAGGTTTTAGGACCTCGAATGCTCCTAGTGGCTTTGTGCCTAATTAAGTATTACCTTTTTTATTATTAAATATTAGTTTTAGGTTTTAGTGTAGAGTACAAATAATAAGAGTTTTTACTTTTTGGATTTTTTATTTAAATAGACTCTCAAACACGTTAATGTCAGAGGCATTTTCTACCACCTGATTATTAGAGCTCTATTTTTATGTGTTCAAATAATCAATTAAGCAAAAAGCTCGTCACTGAAAGCTTTAAAACTTACACGCTGACATTTTTTGTCGTCCACGACAAAAATAATCGTAACGGACGATTGTGTTTCTTATCTATATCGTGACGACAAAAAAATCGTGAAAAAATATCGTGACGACAAAAAAAATTATGAATTGCTAGTGGGACCCTATTCTCACGTGTTACCATTCATGAGATATTTCGCTCACAAACCGATATACACGCACACATGGAGCAATAGCTGAATGTTGACATTCGGGCTCTCAGAACCTGAAAACGTGTTTTGGCATTAAAAATTGATCATCGAAAACTTCGGCCAAGCTCAATACTTTTATTTTTTTGTAAAAATATATTTAAAAAAAATATATATATGACCCAGAACCGCTTCCACATTACATCAGGGCAATCTACTTGCAATCAGAAAATTTTAGCTCCGGGCGGTATTCGAAGCCACAACCTTCGGACCAATAGTCAATGGTGTTGACAACTCGACCACGGAGATCGGCAAATAAAAATATAAATCTACCCACTTCCTACTGCTATTATTTGTACTGTTTTACACGTTCGTGATCTTCGTAGACCAACTTTCTTTCAATTAATGTATGTGTTATTAATATTGCGTTGTTATAACTTACTATTGTGGAAATCACAGCATTACAAGGCAACTACATTAAACCAGTATTAAACATATTTTTTGGTCTTGTAATGCCGCCACTGGCCACTACTCACACCATAAATAGCTATTGATTTTTCCCACGAGACTAAGTGATCCTGTAAGAAAAAAACACAGTTCTGAATAAAATCCAAAAATATTCGAACCCGGGTCTCCCGCGTGCAAAGCCAGTGTGATATCTACTTAGTCAGGGAAGCTGTATTAACTTAATATATGAAGTGAGAGTTGTATATCTGTTTGTTTTCATGTTTAACCCTGTGCATGTAAGGGTTAAAAAAATGTATATTTCTTTGTGTTATTAAGTATGTCACAATATTTGTGGGCATCATAGCATTACAAGGTATTTTTTAACAATCACATTATTATAACTAAGCCTAAGCTACACAAAAATGCCCCTATATTGTTATTGTTGCTACTACTATAGCTACTTTGTTGTCATCAGGAGGCTGAGATACGCCCAAACACAACTAGACCAAGTAGAAAATTCGAAAAAAAAACCTTTTCATAATTTTGACCCGACCAGGAATCGAGCCCGGTACCTTCTTGATGCAAGCCGAGACGTAGCATGTAAGGTTTAAACTTTTTTTTTTTTTTTNTTTTTTTTTTTTTTTTTACTTTTTCTTTAATTTATTTATCTATCTTGAATTTTCCAATTTTTTAATCTATTTTTTGAAGGGTATCCAAATTACAGTGGAGTACCGACTCAGAAGTTACGGGTGAATTCCAAAAGTACTTAAAAGGAAATTAACAAATTGTCCGAAGAGTTTTTTTACTCTTTTTTTAATTTTTAATCGTTGGCTGGTGTACATAGTCTTAATATGGCTTTTTACTATACATCAAAGAAATCAAAAAACAATAAATAGGTATCTATAATATGGTGATAATGTATAGTGGACCAGGTGATCAAGAGGCGATTCATTTATTATTGTCAACAAACAGAGCAAATCAGATTGATTCAGATCAAGTAAACCAATCAATTCCTTTTCCGGATTGGGGTTGGTTTGCCGCGCTTATTTGGTTTGTTTTCATTGTCAACAAACAGCAAACCAGATTGATTCAAATCAAGTAAACCAATCAATTCCTCTTCCGAATTGGGGTTGGTTTGCCGCCCTTACTTGACTTGTTTTCCTTGTCAACAAACAGAGCAACCTAGATTGATTCATATCAAGTAAACCAATCAATTCCTCTTCCGAATTGGGGTTGGTTTGCCGCCCTTACTTGATTTGTTTTCTTCTTTTTGTGTGTATGATTCAGAACAGATCAAGTAAACCAATCAATTCCTCTTCCGGATCGGGGTTGATTTGCCGCGCTTACTTGATTTGTTTTCTTCTTTTTGTGTTTTGTGTGTATGATTCAGAACAGATCAAGTAAACCAATCGATTCCTCTTCCGAATTGGGGTTGGTTTGCCGCGCTTACTTGATTTGTTTTCTTCTTTCTGTGTTTTGTGTGTATGATTCAGAACAGATCAAGTAAACCAATCAATTCCTCTTCCGGATCGGGGTTGGTTTGCCGCGCTTACTTGATTTGTTTTCTTCTTTTTGTGTTTTGTGTGTATGATTCAGAACAGATCAAGAAAACCAATCAATTCCTCTTCCGGATTGGGGTTGATTTGCCTCGCTTACTTGATTTGTTTCCTTCTTTTTGTGTTTTGTGTGTATGATTCAGAACAGCTCAAGTAAACCAATCAATTCCTCTTCCGGATCAAGATTGATTTGCCGCGCTTACTTGATTTGTTTTCTTCTTTTTGTGTTTTGTGTGTATGATTCAGAACAGATCAAGTAAACCAATCAATTCCTCTTCCAGATCGGGGTTAATTTGCCGCGCTTACTTGGCTTGTTTTCTTTATTTTTAATTATGTTTGGTTTTAGTTTACTTCTGATGGGGTTGTTTTAAAAAAACTGCCTATGTGGCAAATTGTGACATGTTATTGGCTAAAAAAAAAATACCACTCAATATATTTGATATTTACGTTTCAACGTACGCACAACTGCATTTTTCTGTAAGCAACACACCCCCATTTCTTTTTTTTTTTTACTCTTCCCATCCTTCAGACCTGCTATACATTTTGATTTACTACCCTCTCCCACACTCCTTGCATGTTTCTAGCTTTTTATTTATTTTTCTTTTGTTTTTTTTTTTGTTTTAATTTTTTCAGAAAAAATATCGAAATAAAGTCAGCCTAGAGTCAAGAAATTCAAATTGATAAAACTGGTTGTCCTCCTGAATTGATTTTATGATCTCTAGTGTGATTGTTGATACCTCTTGTCTAAAGGTAGGGAATTTAAATAAAGTCAGCCTAGAGTCAAGAAATTCAAATTGATAAAACTGGTTGTCCTCCTGAATTGATTTTATGATCTCTAATGTGATTGTTGATCCCTCTTGTCTAAAGGTAGGGAATTTAAATAAAGTCAGCCTAGAGTCAAGAAATTCAAATTGATAAAACTGGTTGTCCTCCTGAATTGATTTTATGATCTCTAGTGTGATTGTTGATCCCTCTTGTCTGGGGTCCGACTTAGTGGAGAACCGGAGGGTCCTCGAACAAAGGAAAAATCCCACGTTCAAAATATTATTCCCGTTTGGGGGAAAAAAAATTTGCTAAGGCATGGCCGTAAAAACGTTTCCTAACCTGTCGAGGGGGGTTAAAATATGTCAATAAAGCTACCAAGTAAATATAAAAAGTTAAAAACAAAACAAAAGAAGTGGAAAAAATAAAAATATGGTTGGTGGGATTTTTCCCGCGATGTGTCCTCCTGAATTGATTTTATGATCTCTAGTGTGATTGTTGATCCCTCTTGTCTGAAGGTAGGCAATTTAAATAAAGTCAGCCTAGAGTCAAGAAATTCAAATTGATAAAACTGGTTGTCCTCCTGAATTGATTTTATGATCTCTAGTGTGATTGTTGATCCCTCTTGTCTGAAGGTAGAGAATTTAAATAAAGTCAGCCTAGAGTCAAGAAATTCAAATTGGTAAAACTGGTTGTCCTCCTGAATTGATTTTATGATCTCTAGTGTGATTGTTTGATCCCTCTTGTCTGAAGGTAGGGAATTTAAATAAAGTCAGCCTAGAGTCAAGAATTCAAATTGATAAAACTGGTTGTCCTCCTGAATTGATTTTAAGATCTCTAGTGTGATTGCTGATCCCTCTTGTCTGAAGGTAGGGAATTTAAATAAAGTCAGCCTAGAGTCGAGAAATTCAAATTGATAAAACTGGTTGTCCTCCTGAATTGATTCTAAGATCTCTAGTGTGATTGCTGATCCCTCTTGTCTGAAGGTAGGGAATTTAAATAAAGTCAGCCTAGAGTCAAGAATTCAAATTGATAAAACTGGTTGTCCTCCTGAATTGATTTTAAGATCTCTAGTGTGATTGCTGATCCCTCTTGTCTGAAGGTAGGGAATTTAAATAAAGTCTGCCAGTCAAGAGTCAAGAAATTCAAAAATTTGATATCTAAAATTCTGAATTTTAGATATCAAGATTCAAATTTGGTTTGTTATCTGTTTGATTTTTGTAGATAAGGATGGCTTGTTGTAGGCACCTAGATCACAATATACCACTTAATCTGGTGCTCTCGAGAGTGGAAATGACCATTGTAGTAAGTTTTTTTACTATAAATCATGAAAAGTATTATTGCCAGTGTCTATAGCACGTTGAATACACCAGTTACCGTTCAATCACTGAAGTTAAGCAACGTGCAGCGAGGTTGTTCAATGTGGGTGTCCACGTGGGTTCGCGCACTTGCGATGCTGGCTATTTTTCCGTCCCAATCCCGAATGAAGGGTAAAACCCTCATCTCGAATGACCAATAGATGTTAAAGAGACGTTAAGCAAAAAAAAATAAATAGAAAGTATTAAATATGAAAAATATAATATGCAATGGGGATGATGTATAGTGGATCAGGAGATCAAGAGACAATTTGTCAACAAACAGAGCAAACCATATTGTTTCAGAACAGATCAAGTAAACCAATCAACTAATCTCCCGGATTGGTGTTGGTTTGCCCCGCTTTCTTAGTTTGTTTTCTTTTTGAAGACTTGTATTTTTTTTTTTTTTAATATATACATATATTTTTAATAGGCGCCCTTTTTCTAAAGATTCTATTTCCAATCTTGTGTAGAAGAGGCAGGGCCGTTCAGAGCTTTCCCGGGCCCGGGCACAAAGTCGTGCTCCGGGCCCCCCATTTTTTTTTTTTTTTTTGCACACACGTATTAGTGTAATAACGTACGTACTATCGATATGGGGCCCCAGAACCTAAATCTCGAGTTTCAGCCATTGGTCCGTGCGTGTGTCTGTCTGCCTGTCTGTGAACAAGATGTCTCAAGAACAGCAAGGTAGAAATCGAATATACCGTTGGCGCTTTTATGCCGATTTTTAGCCGTTTTCGCGTATCCCGCCCAAAATGAGAACGGTAAAAGCTAGAACTTGAAATTTGGTGCCTATTCATATCAATTTCATACAAGAAATTGAAGAATACAACTTAGGTTGAAGTGCAATATATTGTTGGCCGCTAACTAGCGGTTGATATAGCCGCTTTTTACAGGTAAGGAAAGTCGTGTGATGTTCACACCAGATTTTTTTCCATTATTCATTAATGTCTAAATTCTCGTCCCCAACATCAAAGAACTCTTCTTTTGGAGCGTCCGACACAATTTCTTTTTGTGGAGCGTCAAACGCAGTTTTAATGTTTGCAGGAAGATGAGTCGCAATAGTTTCCTCCTGAGGATCTGCTCTTATTGAAGTTTCCAATTGCGATTGTCCAAATTCCACCTGTTCATTTCGTCCCTCGTTGTCCCTCGTTCTTCTGTATCTTTTCTCTTCTGGGCCCTCGATTTCAACGATTTAAAACTCGTATATTAAAATTTATACTCGTATATTAAAATAATTAGATCATCATTAAGTGAAAAAAGTTATTATTTGATACTTGAATCAATCAATTATTAATTAAAACCATTTATACGTCACAAGAAAAATAATATGAGATCAACACAATAAATAAAAAACTGCGTTCTTTAAAGGGCTTGCCGTTAAGCCTAAATTACCCTCACTGTTTAAAAACTTCTCTTTTATCACAGTTACCAATGTTTATAGAAGTTAAAACTATTTTATTGTTTATTATTTTAAAATTGCTTCCTAACTAATTATTCACAATATTAATTAAAGTCAATAGAAATTAAAGATTTATTTAGAAATTATTAATACCTATTCAACCTTTCCAGCTACAGTCAAGAAAACACCGAAGTTGATTAGGGCAGAACGTTTTAAGAGAGGCGGAAACCTCCTAAACCAAATAAAAGAGCCTGCATGGTCCAGATTTC
>CM022884.1:16976722-17022729 GCA_012654025.1 Pachypsylla venusta
TAGCAAAGCCCTATAGGACCAGCATCCGGGGCGGCCTACCGTTCCTGCGCCTCCGCCCTACCGGTCCTGCTCCTCTGCCTATTAGGTGATGTACTCTAAATACTTAAAACCGCTAAAAAGCGGCAAAAATCGCCAAGAGTGTATTCGATTACACCCAAAAGTTTCGGGGCACAATTAGAACCCAGATAGGACGATTCCAAAGGTTCATTATTGAAAATAATAAACCAAAAAGCAAGTTACTTAAAATTTGAAAATATGAAGAAAAAAGTTAAATCGCCCCAAGTTAAATGGCACTTTGTTATGTAAGTACCTTTCCCAAAAAGTGTTTTCTGCGTGACATTGAAAAAAAAGCACAGGGTTAGATCATATACACTCGCGTGTCACATTTGATGGCTTATCTCGAAAAAAATTTCGGGGGAGGCTATAGCCGGCCAGCCCCCCTTGTGTACGCCCCTGCCTCGATTGCATCATCACCATAACAAATTTGGAGAAAATAGTCTGATTATAAATTTCCCTTTAAATGTAGGGGAAAAAAATGTTTCTCCCCGGAGATCAAATTTCAATTAGTTGTTGAAATCTCCACCAGATAGCGCTCCTCTTATCATTTTATTTGATTTACAAAACTTGCAATGAAATTCTATCCTCTTCTGATAAAAACAATTCTCGCTGATTCAAATGGGAAAGAAAAAAGAATTCACAAATTCTAATATTCTCATTTCTTTATTCTTCTTTCTTCACATTTATTTCAATTCGGCATCGGCTATCAGGCTAGTTTAAATTCAAATTTTTCCGTGACGAGATATTTTAATCTTGTATCGTGTTTCTCGTGTTTATTTTTAAAAATATATTTACGAATTACGTCGCGTTTTGTTTCGAACTTCAAATTTAATTTTGTTTACTTTATTAATTGCTTGTGTTTATTTATTTAAAATAATAATAACAATAAGCAATATTTGAATTTATTTTTAAAAATAAACTGTGTGTGTGTTTCGTAGTCGTTACTTTTAACGGTCATTTCGAAAAAAAAAAACGAAATCGTGTGTTTTGTTACAATAATCGTAATTTTTTTTCTCAACTTTCAATAAAATTATCTTTATATTCTGTGTTTATTGCAAATAAAATAATAGTTATAAGTTATAATTAAAAATAATTTATCCAAGTTAATAATTTTCACGTTGGTATAATCAAAATCTTATCTCTTATCAATTTTATCATCAAATTAATCATGATGGTCGACATTGTCTTGAGCGTTTCTTCTTTAATAACAAATGGCCAAAATAAACTAATTAAAATGTGTTTTAATTAATTAGGTTTTAAATCGATATTTAAACAATAGTTTACTAGTTTTCTTTTAATTATTTCTTATTCTGTTAAAAACCATTAATTTTGAATAATTACTTTGATTTAATAATCTACACTTAATTTTTACTTAAAATATTTTGTGTTACTTTTTTTCAAGTAAAGGAAATGCATAACTTCTTCGAATTCTCTTTTGGTTTTTAATTAAATAAATGAAACAGTATCGGATCCCTAATTAGATTAATTAATTTCTAATTCGTTTGAATAATTAATTGATCAGATTAATTAATTTGCATAGTTTATAAAAACGATAGACAAGTGTCTATATTGAATTTTTTTTTTAAAAAAAAAGTCAATCAGTCAAATCGTTTTTTTTTTTGTCAAAGGTGCTCTGACCTCAGTAGTGATCGTTTGATAAAATTAACATGAATTAAATTTCTAAATTTAAATAATTATACTGTAATAGTTGAAGGGTTTTTTAAAAATAAATTGTTATTATTTAAATTCTAAACTTTTACCCTCTTTTATTTATCAATTTACAGATTACATACAATAAAATTGATATTACCTAATTATTTAGTTCAATTATTGTGAAACTAAAAGATTCCGTAAAGATACTATAGCCTAATTATTTTTTTTTTTTAAATATATTTATATTTTTAAAAAAGAGCTTTTATCATCCTCTTTAGTGTTGTGTTTTATTTTTCGATTTTAATCAAAACTAATTTTAAGATGTGTAAACTAATTTATTTATTTGTATTAATTAATTTTTATTTAATTAAATCAACGTATTGTGCTTCTGTGTTAAAAAATGACCATTGTGATAATGTTAGAAATACAATTAATAATATTAAATTATATAATCGTACATCATTTGACATACCGGATAATCCTGGAGATGGTAAGTTGATAATGCAATTTCTTATTCAAATATTGTTTCTCTTAATATGTGATAATAAGCCAAAAACATTTTTTTTTTTTTNCAACTTTTTTTTTTTTTTTTGGCTTAACGTCTCTTTAACATCTATTTGTCATTCAAGATAGGGGTTTTACTATCCATTCGCTGGAAACTTGCAAACCAGCTACCCACATTCACCTTACCCAGCCTGGATTGGGCCGGAAAAAGAGCCAGCATCACGAGGGCGCGAACCCACGTGACACCCACATGGTACAACCTCGCTGGACGTTGCTTAACGTCAGTGATCCAACGGGAATTGGTGTATTCAACGTGTCATAGACGCTGGCTTTATTCAATTTCGATTCGATGAAATTTTAATATGAACATTTGTTGTATACATAGAATTAGCTCAATAGTTTTTGGTCCGTTTTTGGCCAACCGGGGCCAAAAACGTCATTTTTACATCTAGTAAAATTTGTCGAACCACTAGTAAAGTTATGTTGATTATGAACCAAACAGTCAGTATACCAACTGGGCTTTGTGTTTTATAGATATCATCATTTGAGGACTTTTGACACCGCATACCACACGTCACAGAATTTTTCTGCCTTTTTTTTCGTTAATAATTTTTTTTAAGGAATTAGAATAAAGTCAATATTCCAGCAATCTATCACTGATATAAAAAGCACGTCAAATCACCTTCGCATTTAAATTTTAAGGATCTATAGATTTATTTGATTAAATATTTTTACATTTTGATTCAATAAATTAATAGAAAACTGAATTATCCTTCAGTTTACACAATTCAATATAGGACAACTTGAGCACAGTATATTGTTACCATCGTTTGTCCCAAATTTTTCCTCAATTTCTCGTTTTCATTGATTAAAGGTACCACATTTTTTTTCTATATCATGAATTTACGTTTGGGTGTTAGAGGAGTTGAAATTGACTTCACACGTATATTTCTTTTCAAAAATATGCACCCTGTTTAACTTCACCCTTTCCCAATTCTATTTGGGGTTGGCGTTGCTTTCCTTAATTCTAACATGCCACAATCTTTTGTTCGGTGCCTAGTTACCCACTTTAGCTGTAATTCTTTCTTGGCACGGTAATCCTAGCTTGCATCTCACAGTATCTATACAAACTGCGTAGAAACTGGCTTTTTGCTGATGATCCCTCATCATTGGTTTGAAGCAAAGTTTTGCCCTTCCTAACACCAAACCTTCTGTATTTACACGGGCTTAGGACCGTCATTTAATGATAGAGGAGATGAAATTGACTTGCTTCCTCCCCTTGGTGGCTACATTAACAATGGACATCCTGTATACACATAAATAATAACTAAAAAGTCTCTATCTGAACTCACACCATTATAACAATTATACAATTTTTATTTTGCAAAAAATAAATGGTTGTATTTATTATTTGTGAACCACTTCAAATACATAATAGATACCTTTTTAAAATCAAAAGTGAAGAAATTTAATTAGAAGGCCTTTGATAAAAAAAAAAAAAAATTAAACAAAAAAGAAAAAGATTATAATAGGTAGTCAGGTACCAGAAACCAGTTACAAAGAAACCTTTTGATTTTACGGTCAACCATTCAAAAGAAGGAACAAAAAAGATATCTATTTATAACAAAAATATTTCCACAAACAAAAAATACAGGGTCTGTGGTGAATGCATGATGAAAAAATATTGGAGTCATTCATTTATATTGTGCTATGATACCTCTTATGAGGTGTTGAACAAAGTCAAAAAGCCTGTGCCTCATGGACAGACCCCGATTAAAAAGCTTAGAACACACTGCGACCGATCCAGACTGACCTCGCCGGAGTTTGGTAACACACCGCAGCCTTACCGGGCCAGATATAATCTCTGCTTGTTCAGCAAAAAATTTGTAGGTTATTTTTGTTCATTTATTTTTATATATTATTACTACTTTTTTCAATATTGTGATTTTGTGTAAAGAAATTATGGCATCCAGAGCTCTTCTATTTCTTGAATTAGAATCAGATTCACATTCTGACTCTGATTTTGAATTTATAGAAAGAAAAAAACAGAGGTTGCACACTTGTTTTATTTTTTTGTCAGTGTCAGTATCACCATGGAAGAAAGGTAGTTTGGAAACTGAGTCAGGTCAGTAACCCATACACAACGGATTCGTTCTGGACTCAGAAAAGCCACTCGGATTGGATCAAGTCTGGTCAGGTCTAAGTGTGCGTACAATAATATATTTACCTTGTTCGAATTTTCATACTGAGTCGGGTCAGGTCCGGTCGCATTGTGTGCTTACCTTAATGCCGCCCCCAACTTATTGTAAGGGGCAACTGGACAAGAACCTCAAACAATTTCCTTCTAAAAATCTTAAACGGTATCCGGTGTCGATGGGATTTTTTTTTAAATTTGGATTAACGTCTCTTCAGTATCTATTGGTCATTCAAGACGAGGGTTTTACCTTTCCCTGGAATCTTGCAAACCAGCTACTCACCTAGCCTGGTTTGGACCGGAAAAATAGCCAGCATCACGGGGGCGTGAACCCACGTGGACACTCACATGGTTCAACCTTGCTAGACGTTGCTTAACTTCAGTGATCTATCGGGAACTGGTGTATACAACGTGCCATAGACACTGGCCAATGGGAATTTTATTGAACACTCTTATAGAGTTTAGTAAAAATAGTGTGCGTGGGTTTTACCGTTGGTATTAGTCTGCTGGTATGGAGCCACCGAGGGGATCATACTATTGCCACTGTGCGATAAGTATGCTAGCTCGATCCTGTGTCGCTTTTTTTATTGCGTACGGCGTACTGTTTTTGGGAGCCACAATCATTATGTTCGATTTCCAATTTTTGTCCTATTTTCACCAAACTTGTTTTAATATGTATTGTAATTTTCAGGTATTGTAATGTGTCAACAACCACCGGTTGTTGTACACAATAAAACAATAAGAATAATAATATGTGTCTAAGAGTGTAAATATGACAACTGGGCCTAAAATTTTAATTAATTATTATTTAAAATAAATAACATTTTTTTCTTATGGTTATAGATATTTATTAAGAAAACGCTAAACATATTTCTAAGAGAGTAAATATAGCAACTGTAGCCACCGAGAGCAGCAAACCAGCTTCATTAGGTGACGGTCCTAAGCCCGTGTAAATACAGAAGGTTTGGTGTTGGGAAGGACATTCAGCCTTTTTTTAAAAAAAACTCTGCTTCAAACCAATGATGAGAGATCATCAGCAAAAAGCAAGTCTCTACGCAGTTTCTATGGATACTGAGAGAAGCAAGCGAGGGTTACCGTGCCAGGAAAGAGTTACAGCTAAAAAGAGTAGGCACCGAACATAAGGTTGTGGCATGGCAGAATTAAGGAAAGCAACGCCGACCCCAAATAGAATTGAGAAAGGGTGAAATTAAAGAAGATGTTATGATGATGGTTGATGTTGTTGTTGTTAGCGTTCTCAACGACTCTCACTGTGTCTTCAGGCAAAGAAAGGCGGCCTCCCCAACTGGATCTGTCCATAATGCTGACTGCTCTAGATTAGTTGGGTTTGATGGATAGTTGCTGGCTGCTCATGATTTACATCATGAGCAGCCAGCATACATAGACGACAACGATCAGATACTTCAGGACTTAGCAAGAATTTATATACCAACTCTTTGAGGTAGTATCTGGAGCAGCGCGGCTGGGTCCAACGGAAGAAAAACACAGTGAGTTGTCGTCGGAACCGTGTTGATGGCCTTTGGCCTGCCCGAGGGCACGGGTAGCCCCAGTACGAAGAACCAACCATCTTGAGGGCCAAGATGATGGTCTTGACTTGGGATTTAATATTGATACACTGTCTGACCGTCGTGAATTCACTGCTGCTAAATTTGATTTAATGCACTTCATAATAATGTCGACTCGCTATCTCTCATATCAAATATAATGTTGAAGGTTAGACAATATCCCAATCGTCTGTTTGAATATACCTTCTGTCTTGCTCATGTTTCTCCTCCTGATCCTTATTTTTTCTGTCTGTCTGCTGCTAATAAATTTGCTGCTATTTGTGTTGACTTTTTCAACAGTGCTGAGATTTTCTTTTCGGTAAAAAGACAGCTTGATGTGAACCCTCAAGCCCTTTTATATTTATTTTATATTTTCTAATAAGTATTCATGTTACCTTTAGGTATATGATTATCTTATTACACTTTAATAAAGAGGCATGGGCCCCCAAGATGGTTGGTTCTTCGTACCGGGGCTACCCGTGCCCTCGGGCACGGTCAAACACCGTTCTGACGACAACTCACTGTGTTTTCCCTCCGTTGGACCCAGCCGTGCTGCTCCAGATACTTCCTCAAAGAGTTTGTATATAGATCCTTGCTAAAACCTGAAGTATCTGATCGTTGTCGTCTATGTATGCTGACTGCTCATGATTTACGTTATGATCAGTCAGCAACGGTCCATCAAACCCAACTAATCTAGAGCCGTCAGCATTATGGACAGATCCTGTTGGAGAGGTCGCCTTTCTTGGCCGGGAGACACAGTGAGGGTCGTTGAGAACGTTAACAACAACAATAAAGAGACAAACTGTTTGTGAAATGATTATAATATATATATATATAGTTTGGGGGTAAGTTTGTAAATTTCATAACACAATTCTAGACAGTGGAGGAAATAGGTGCCATGTTATATGCTTGTCATGCCAAACGCCTCCCCAGGGCCGGATTAACAATAGTAGCACTTGTAGCACGTGCTACGGGCCCCGCGGTTTAGACGGCCCCCCGCGCTTTGACAACTTACACTAGATATTTCGACATTTCTGGGTTGACAATTGAAAAAACATATCATTTTGACGGGGCCCCCAAACTCTTCAAAGTATGTAGTAAAAGTACAAGTAGGTACCTAATACTACCTAGGAACTTAATAAAGAAATGAGTAATGAAGGTTGAAAATTACTATATCTTCACTTGACTAAAAAATATTAAAGATAGTTAGCTCTTTAACATCTTTGATATTTTTTAGTCAAGTGAAGATATAGTAATTTTCAACCTTCATTATGGTTTTACTTGACATAGTATCCCAATTTAACCAACTTAAAGAAATGAGTATTGCAACATAAGCAATTTTTTTTTTTAGCATGAGCGGTAACCATGTTTTATCGATGTTGGTATACTCAAAATTTAATTTCACTTTTCTCTACCAGCTGTAGGTACTGAGAAAGTGAAAAGGGCTCCAAAAAGTAGACTACTTAGACGGCGTCTGCGGAGGGTGGAGGGGGCCCCGCTCTGTGAAAGTGCTATGGGCCCCGCGGAAGGTTAATCCGGCACTGCGCCTCCCTCAGAGCTCGCTTTTCAATAATGAGTCTTTTGAGGTGGAGGGTGGGATTTTTTACCGTTTTTTTTAAACAAGTAGTGAGATAATTGTGATATATCTATAGTTACAATGAATTTTATTATTATAGATAGATAGAACTGACTGAGTTTGGTGTATTTCAGCCATGTGGAGTACCGGTCCATTTAGGATAGATGTTCAAAAACAAAGAAAAAGTTAAAGTCTGTGTGAACACTGTATAATTGAAGATGGCAAGGTAGATAGAACATCCAATAATAGATAGGAAAAGGTCAAACAAAGAGCAAATGTTACGAAAACAGTTCCAGTTTGAACAAAGATTTAGCAAAATGCAAAAACAGAATAATACTTTTATTGAGGAAAAGAGAATGGAACAATGTACAGACGGGTGTCGTGCAAAATATTTTTCACCATAAGTTACTTATTATTTTTCCTGTCTGGTTGGACTATAGAAACTAGACACGGTATGAGATAGAGCCGAGTAGGGATGGGCTAGTCATCCACGAGTCGAGTCATGAGTCGACTCATGATCGACTCAGTCACGAGTCGACTCTTCAAAGAGTCGACTTACGAGTAAAGGGAGACATATTTTTCCGGGTGTTTTGGTAGATGCCCCTTTCGTCAATTGGTTTTATTATGTCTTTCTGATCAAATAAGGTGTTTTTGAAAATTGTCACTCGATAAGAGTCGAGATCGAGAGTCGACTCATTGAGTCCACTCATATTGGTTAGTCGAGTCGAGTCATGTCGACTCACCTACGTGAGTCGAAAATGCCATCCCTAGAGCATAGATTCCAATAAATAGGTACCTACTGAATTTTTTCAGTCAACTTTCGACTCATAATCAAAGTAAATAGATCCATTGTGGATCTATTTACTTTGATTATGAGTCGGTCAGTATATCAAATGACCGTTTCGCTTTATAAGTAATCATAAAGTCAAAGGACATAAAAGGTTTCTTTTGGGTAGGAAATACATTTTATTGAATAGAAATAAACTTTGTAGAATGCAAGGAGCCTTTGTAGGTACAATAGGATTAACTTATTACTTCATAAACTTTTATACTGACCAGAAATTCATACTAGCTTACTTACATTCCATGTCCATCATGGAAAGTGATGGTGTTTGAAGGGTTGGGTAGCATATTATGCTACTCTGAGGACGCCGGACTAGATATTGATAATTCGGACCCCTCCCATGTCCATCATGGAAAGTGATGGTGTTTGAAGGGTTGGGTAGCATATTATGCTACTCTGAGGACGCCGGACTAGATGTTGATAATTCCGACCCCTTCCATGTCCATCATGGAAAGTGATGGTGTNGATGCGACAAGTTTGCCACAGTTACATTTGATTGTTCACAGTGGGGCTGTTGGATTAGGGACAAAATGTGGCATTTATCGTATTTCGGTACTTGATGACTTTTTTGCTTCCAAAAATCATTTTATCTAGTGTAAATTTAAGTTGCCCCTTCCGCGCTGCATACTCTCGAGAATTTCTAGGGGGGCAGCTGCCCCCCCTTCCTACGCCCATGATGCTGCTGGTCCTTGATAAATATTCGGTGACCTACTCATCAAAACTACCGGAACACTGGTCTTATCATATAGCTGAACATTCAATAGTGGTCCTGTTCAATCATTTATTTTTTAGGATATGCAATCCAGTTGAAGATTTGAAACCTAATAACTACCTACTTTAGATTATAAGAAGTTACTTGAGGGTTGAGTGACATCCACGGTCTGAGCTGATGGTGTAAAATAACGCAGAAAGCAACTCTGTAAGATCAACATGTTATCATACGCGGATATAGCCCTCTTCTTTGTTTTGGGGGGGGGGGCACAATCGCAAAATATACTAATAGAAAATTTGGAGGGGGGAGGGACTCGTAACCTAGAGACCGGGGGTTCGAGTCCTGGGCAGTACTTTTTAATGCAATGTTTATCGAGGTACGATACCTAATTTGTTAAAAGCTGATGTAGAGTTTACCACAAATACATTTCATAAGGGTGATAAGCGATTTTATAAGCGTGATGACGAAAAAAAAGTGCCATGACGGATGATAGAATGTTTGATCATTTTTTATTTACGTATTTCTATTTAGTCTCAATATTGGGAATTATTTAGGGGCCCGTGCCCCCCCCCCCCCTCTGAGTAGGATTTTTTTAATTCATTTGATTTTTTAAAAAAAATTTACGTGATTAGGTATATTGAAATTTAAGAAACACCGCCCGCTTAAAAAAAGCTGGGGGGCACGAGCCCCCCGGGCCCTGCCCTATATCCGCGCATGCATGTTATTGTTGCTGAAATAATTAAATTGATGTGCTTGACATGGTTCTGGGGGCCAGCCTCCAAGATAAGATGTATGATGAAATTATCTGCATAACAACTTATTTACAATGTAGGTTGAAAATTACTATATCTTCACTTGACTAAAAANTACAAAAATTGTAACGTTGTAAAATGTAGAAATAGTTCTTTATTAAATAAACTTAAGTCTAGACTAGTTAGTCACCACATATCGTGAGACTTTGGAATGAGTTACCTACTATAAAATGACAAAGCTTTACTGAACATTAATAATAACATCTTCTGAATCTCAAAACTTCAAAAAGGCATTTCTTGGCATACCTTGAATAAGTAAACAGACTTTTTCTGATTTCTAATGGTTAAGAATTAATTTTCCCCTCTGGTGTATTTAGTACCAGTAACGAATTACAGGGGGGACAGGTGATCACCCACACACACACACAGATAAGAAGAAATTGTACGTCGAAATACTTTTCTCAAAATACTAGTGAGTTCCATGTCGATTATAATTTGGAGCCCCGATCGACCTTCCCCTCAACTGAAGACCTGTATCTGTCCCTGTTTAGTATATACTCGTATAGTAAAAACCACACGATGCATGAACGTCCAATGTACCAGTTGAAGAAGAATTTGGGGTAAATATTTAGCAAGTCCGTCAAGACAAATATAATATGCTGAATGTATAACAAAAAAACTTACAAATTCTAAAAACCCGATATACCTAGTTCGGCTCAATGAAAAGTGCAGGACACGCCCTCTAAGGCAACAGAAAATTGCACTCAAAAAGTGGACTTAAGTAGAACGCGACCAGCGGTTGTGGCACGTTGAATACAACAGTTCCCGTTAGATCACTGAAGTTAAGCAACCTCCAGCCAGGTTGTATCATGTGGGTGTCCACGTGGGTTCGCGCCCTCGTGATGCTGGCTATTTCTCCGGCACAAACCAGGCTGGGTGAGGTCAATGTGGATAGGTGGTTTGCATTTTTCCAGCGAATGGAGGGTGAAACCCTCGTCTTGAATGACCAATAGATGTTAAAGGGTTAATCAAATTAAAAGAAAAAATATTTCTGGGTAGAATAGTCCGATATCTCGGAACCAGGATGAGCCCATTTCAGGCAGTACAGTCAAATATCTCGAAACCAGAATGAGTCATTTCTAGGTAAAACATTGAGCTATCTCGGAACCAGAGTAAGTGATTTCTAGGTAGAACAGTCAAATATCTCGGAACCAGAATGAGTGATTTTAGGTAGAATAGTCCGATATCTCTGAACATGAATGCAGGGCGTCCGAGAGGGGGGGCGACCTTTGGTGGAAGCCTTAAAAATTTGTTCATTTTAGTAAAGGGGTCCGTAATTTTTTAGGCCCGGATCCGAATTTTCTCTCATTGGCCCTGCTGCCTGAGTCTGAATGTTTCATAATATTGAGAGGGAAAATGGCCTAATGACGGTAAATTCTTTGGGGTTGATCATTAAGGGCATTAGAAAATCGATATTTTTTTTTAAAAGGACCATGTATTTTTAATTGCATTTTTTAATTTTCCACGCAACTGACAAATTAATTGA
The DNA here is from genome assembly GCA_012654025.1 of Pachypsylla venusta. Taxonomy (NCBI): domain Eukaryota; kingdom Metazoa; phylum Arthropoda; class Insecta; order Hemiptera; family Aphalaridae; genus Pachypsylla; species Pachypsylla venusta. Next base: position 16,988,123 of record CM022884.1, read on the forward strand.
AAAAAAAATCAATTTTTAACTTTATATTTATTTAAGTTGGTTAAATTTGGATACTATGTCAAGTTGTTACGAAGCAAACCGTAACATTATAAACTTATGGTCAAGGGAAGGCTCAAAGCCGACGAAGAGGTTAAACTCTGAGGAAGCATTGAGACCATCTTATACCCAGATGTGGTCGATTATTAGAATTATTCCTGGGAACAGACCACACCACATCGAAACCGATCCCACGATAGCCTGGNTGCTGATGACACCGCTAATTTTACTAGCTCCTGGAGGATAGATACTATCATCAGAAGGCTTCAAGAAATAGCCAAAAAACAATTTGCCTTTTTTAATAAATGGAAAATTAAAATAAATGCTGATAAGACCGAGGCTATATTGTTTACGCGCAGGCGCCCTTTGGTACCACCAACAATTTCAGTATTTAATCAAAGTTTAGAATGGGCGGAATCGGTTAAGTACTTAGGTGTACATCTGGATAGAAAACTAACATACACTACGCACATTAACAAAATTAAAGATAAATTTTTTGTAGCCCTAAAATTAGTTTATCCTATATTTAATCGAAAGTCCAAGTTAAGTCGTAAAAATAAACAACTCCTGTATAAAACGTGCATCAGGCCTCTTCTATCTTATGCCGCACCTGTATGGAGCAACACGTGCGAAACTAATATCAAAAAATTACAAGTCCTACAAAACATATGTCTACGAATCATAGGCAATCACCCCATAAATACCAAAGTTGAAGATATGCACCGTAACCTGAAAGTTCAATACATCCGAACATTCCTAGACAAACTTGGTACAAATTTCTTTAAAAATATACACAAAATTAATAATCGATTACTGGATGGTCTAAATTCTGCCGATACATCCAAATACAAAAAATATGTCTACAAAAGAGTGAAACACAGATACAGATCTGTGTTTCACTCTCTTATTTAGTCAATAAAAATTCATTTTCAAATTCTAGTTCTTAATTTAATAATATAGCCATAAGTAGTTAGAGGAATTTTTTTTCCACCTTTTCCCCCTCTTTATAATGAATGAAGCCAAATTAAAATATGTCAAAAATTAAACCTGAAGATACTTGGTTAAAATATTATATTATATGTATAGGAACAAGTAGTATTAAATTTTATTTGTAAAATTGTTAAAAATTTTTGAGAAAATAAATATTATTATTATTATTATTAATCCTGTCTAAAAAGAGAATGGTAAGATCTAGACAGCCAGAGACTTGAAATATGGTATATATGTCAAATTTAGGGTCTAATTTCTTCCCAGATGGGGGGGGGGGTTATTTTTTTAACCAGTAAAATAATAAACCCATTGGCAGAGTTTTTTTACTTCACAGTACGGCAATGTCTCCTCCTGGGTAATCACTCAGAAAATTAGCTGGAACCCGTTAATATAATCAAGAGAGGTAGGTAAATAAACAAAGGTTCCATTTGAAAATTAGCTCAACGTCCAAAAATATTGCGGAGAGGGGACGGGGGCAGTATACATTACTAATGGAGAAGCTTTTTCAACGTTTTTGCGAGAAATAATTTTTGGACGTGGAATATTTTAAAAAGGATAAAACATAGATATATAATGAAGGGGTAGGTTTTAGATTTCAGTTGATGCAGAAAAAAGGTTCTGTTTGGGGGGCGGGGGGTGTAATCAAAACTGATAGCAATGTGTACTGATACCTAGAGGAGGAGATATCATGAAGAGGAGGAGGAGGGAAGGAGAACGTGTTTGGGAACGGGGGAATGTTTGTGTGAGAGAAAGAGTGCAAAACACGGGAGAATAAAGGATATGATTTGGAAGGGAGAAAGGGAAAAAACGAGAGGTATGAGAAAGTGGGAGGGAAAAAGAAATTGTAAAAAGAGAGAGATTTTGGGAAAAATTAGAGGGATGGGAAAATTATGTTTTCAGAGGAAGGGAAAGAGAAAGTACAGAAAGGGGAAAATGGGAAAGTGGTGTTTTCAGAGGGAGGGGAAAAAAGTACGAAAAGAGGGAGAAAAGGGGAAAATTAGAGGGATGGGAAAATTATGTTTTCAGAAGGAGGGAAAAAAATCGTAAAGAGAGGGATTTTGGGAAAAATTATAGGAATGGGAGGATTGTGTTTTCAGAGGAGGGAAAAAGAAAGTGCAAAAAGAAGAAGGAAGGAGGGAAGTGGGAGGGACGGGAAATTGATGTTTTCAGAGAGAGGGAAAAAGAAAGTACGAAAAGAGGGAGAAAGGGGAAAATGGTAAAGTGGTGTTTTCAGAGGGAGGGAAAAAGAAAGTACAAAAAGAGGGAGAAAAGGGGAATATTGGGAAGTGTTTTTTTTTTTTAGATGGAGGGGAAAAGTGAATGCAAAAAGAGAGAGAAAAGGGAAAAATGGTAAAGTGGTGTTTTTAGAGGGAGGGAAAAAGAAAGTACAAAAAGAGGGAGAAAAGGGGAATATTGGGAAGTGGTGTTTTCAGATGGAGGGGAAAAGTGAGTGCAAAAAGAGAGAGAAAAGGGGAAAATCGAACCTTGTTCAGGGAAGGGGGAAAAGGGGAGATATTAATTTGTGTGTGAGAATCTAGCCACCGAGGGAGTAAGCCAGTTTCACGCTTTAGTAGATTTGATGTTAAGAAGGGCATCCGGCCTTTTTAAAAAAATCTGATTCAATCCAAAAATGGAAAGTCATTAGAAAAATCGTAAAGGCATGGTAGAATTAGGGAAGGCATTGCTTACCCCTCTATCTACGGAGCCGTCGATAAAAACTCTGGCTCCAGCTCCTTTATACAAAATCACACGGCTCCGGCTCCGCAGCCCTGAATAATGAATTGAAAAAATGTGAAGTTAAAGAAGAATATTCATTTGTATGTGAGGAGGAGATAAAAGAAGCGGAAGGGGAAAGTTGCTCTGGCCTGGGGTGTTGGGGAAACGATGGTCGGTCCTAACAAAGGAGAATGTCATAAAGGAAAGAACATAAAGAGAGGGAGAGAGAAAGAGAGAATGTACCGTGTCTCATCTGAGCAGTCTGTTGATTGGTATGCAGAATTGCAGATAATAGATCGGAGAGGAGAGTTTAATATGCAATCCAATGAACTTGCGTGACGCTCCAAGCGCATCCTTGATGCACTTCTCAGAACAACCTGATGGTGCACTCGGGAGTACGTGCACCAGATTGTATTGCTCATGTGTTTCCTCATATTGGAAATACATTCGTGAACATTGCCATCTCAGCATGATACGAGCGTAAACGGAATCTGAGGAAATTCGCTTGATTTAACTCAGGCTGCATTGGACGTTGAAACTTTATCGCTAGTGTACACAGAGCGACATGAAGTTGAGAACATAGAGCGACATGCAGTCGGGAACATAGAGCGACATGAAGTCGGGAACATAGAGCGACATGAAGTTGAAAACATAGAGCGACATGAAGTCGGGAACATAGAGCGACATGAAGTCGGGAACTAGATTATGCTGCTGGCATATCAGTTTCTGTGATGAGGCCCCTTCTATAGCGACTGTCCCGTCAAATGCAGCGGATGGAGCCTACGAATTCTGTCTATAATTTCAGAAAACACCATAAACATTTTAGGCCTTCTTATCACGGATTGGGTACTCAAACGTAAAAAAAAAACATTGATACAAGGAAATGGCTAACGTTCTAAACCAGTTCGAATTTTGCCAATCTCCGTGACCGAGTTGTTCATTTACTCTTGGTCCGGAGATTGTAGGTTCGAATCCCACACGGAACGAAAAATCTCATATCCGAAATGGTATGACTGATGTAAAAGGAAATGCCCTGAAGTAAAAAATCGTAAAAAAACAGTTCGAATAGGATCGCTATTTCCTTACTCTTTTATTTCTTTGGATCCTGTCTTTCTAGTCTCTCCTTCTTTATTTCCCCCTCCTCCCATATTTCTGTAATGCCCAAACATTTACAGACAATCCAGTATACCAAAGAGGATAATGGCTTGTCTGCTATGGAAATTTGACTATTATTTTAATTATAATTTAAACGTACCTAACCCTCCCACACACATTGTCAGGAATATACTTATGGAGTACTCATAAGGGAATAACCCAAGAAAATTCTTTATCCATGGTATATGTCTGAGGCTAGAGGGTTTATTGAAACCAGGGCCTTTTTGTGTGTGATGCCTAAATCTAAGGCCATACAGAGGACGTCAGAACGTCCATTTTAACAGAACTGATCGGTCACTAAACTCACTTGTGCCTTACCTCGTGATTGGAAGAGTATAGTTCGAAGGAATGATTTCTGCAATGCCGCTTATCAGTATGGTTCACTTCCAATCACGCTTGACAATATTTCTGTTCCTTAGGCCGGCCATACAGTCTGTACAGACTTATCTGCGCAGACAAGTCTGTCGTGTATGGCAGGATCAATTGATTTCGATATCTGCGCAGATCTGAAAATCGGAGACAAAATCTGTGCAGATCTTGCCATACACGACAGACTTGTCTGCGCAGATAAGTCTGCACAGACTTATCGTTACGTGTATGGCCGGCCTTACACTCTATTATCGTTGTTCCCAAACCTCTCTTTCTCTTTGGTCCGATTCATTATAGGTCGCACTTTAGTTACTCTCTTGGGAANTTCCAAACATCATGTTCAATAAATTTACCTTTGTAAAAAAATTGTGTACATTTATATTTTAACTAAATGATAATAATTCAGCTGCTCTCGCACCTCCCTTGACTTGCCTTCACGCCCCCCCCCCCACCTTGNCCAGTTTGGGAACCTCCGATTTAGGATATGCAAAGTACAAAGGCACTTTTCTACAATCTCCTATTGTCATTCATACCGACTTGTTTTTTGTTTTCTTAACACTATCTTTGCAACTGAAGAAATTCATGCAAAAGTTTACCCTCAGAAATAAAACATTGGATGAAAAGTTTACTAACACTTGTACACCGTCCTTCCTTTTTTTGATGAAATTTTTACTAGCACTCGTACACCGTCCTTTCGTTTTTGATGAAATTTTCTGTAACTGGAAACACGCATATAATTTACTAAATGTAAATATGCATGTATAATCTAATGTCAGCTGAAGAAATGCACATTTAGATTATAAGAAGACATTTCTCGTGTTCCGGTTACCGACCCACGACCTACTCCAGCCCAGCGCCCACGTTCACAGTCTGGCACACACGTACAATCTTTATTCTTACTCGTTTACCTTTATTGCACTTGAGATTTCTTACTGAACGAAGGAAGATCTGGCTTTAACTCCACGATTTTTACTCCAGCGCCCACGTTCACAGTCTGGCACACACGTACAATCTTTATTCTTACTCGTTACCTTTATTGCACTTGAGATTTCTTATTGAACGAAGGAAGGTCTGGCTTTAACTCCACGATTTTTCTTTAACGTTAGTTTGTCGTTTTCTTCTTCTTCAGCTTAACCTTTTCCAAATTTGATTTGGTGTTGCAAACGAAATGAGTAAATTCTATCTGGTGCTTCATTTCTGCTTCTGATGAAGTGTCCCCTAAAGATAATAATTGCTTTAAAGTGTTTCCTAAATGATAAAATTTCCATAAAGTGTTTCCTAATGGAAAGAAAATATCCTAAAGTGCCCCTAATGGATATAAATTGCCCTAAAGTATCCCCTAATGGATAGAAATTGACCTAAAGTGTCCCCTAATAGATAGAAATTGACCTAAAGTGTCCCCTAAAACATAACAATTGCCCTAAAGTGTTTCCTAAATGATAAAATTGCCATAAAGTGTTTCCTAATGGAAAGAGAATATACTAAATTGCCCCTAATGGATAGAAATTGACCTAAAGTGTCCCATAAATATAATAATTGCCATCAAGTGTTTCCTAAATGATAAAAATTGTCCTAAATGATAAAATTGCCATAAAGTGTTTCCTAAGGGAAAGATTTTATCCTAAAGTGCCCCTAATGGATAGAAATTTATCTGAATTGTCCCCTAAAACATAATAATTGCCATAAAATGTTTCCTAAATGATAAAAATTGCTCTAAAGTGTTTGCTAAATGATAAAAATTGCTCTAAAGTGTTTGCTAAATGATAAAATTGTCTATCCTAATGGATAGAGTCGTCCTAAAATATCCCCTAATGAATATAAATTGACCTAAAGTGTCCCCTAATGGATAGACATTGACCCAAAGTGTCCCCTAATGGATAGGCATTGTCCTAAAGTGTCCTCTAAAGAACTTAACTTTGGATCCATCAGGGTTAGATGTTACTGAGCAATTTTGCTTGACATGGCCTAATGTTCGTCAGGGGTCTCGGATTTCTTCGATGAAGGTGCCTTGGACCTCGGAAATATCATCTAATTTTATTATTCCACGAGACCACGTCGGACCCCCCTAATTTTGACTCCCGCGGGGCCCTCTCCGCCACTGAATTACCTTGTAATTACTTAAGAGTTACTACATTTATAGTCTTTTGTGGATGGGGTATACTACATTTTTAATCTTTAGTGAAGGGGTTAGTAAATCTGCCTTCCGTTGCTACACGCCTGATTGTGTAATTGAACTACGTTTCGACCAACATGCATCAGACATTCAACTTGTATATTAGGTCCGCCATTTGACCGTATGCTTGTAGCATGTTTGAACCAATTTTTGTCACCAATCCAAAAAAAAAAAAAATCTAAATTTATTTTCTGAAGTGGCCCGCCCGACTGCGCATTTGATATTTGCGTTTTGTTATTCAGCACAGTGCGTAGTTTAGAGGGACAAGATAAATAAACTTGAGATATTATTGACCTCGGAAACAATTTCAAGATGGACTCTTGTTTTATGAACACTCGGAAAGAGATGGATATGTCAGTCGTTAAAATCATTTGCTTTGAAAATAATGATCTGAGGGTGTCACAATTAGAGGATTAATTTGGCGCTCAATCAGGGCCGGACTGGGGCTCCAGGGGTCTCCCAGGCATATTGGAAGAATTGGCCCACATTTGAGCCCCAATGGGCCCCCGATTCATCGTGGTGTATTATTATGAAAAAAAATACATATAAAATATGTGGGTCCCAATGGGCTTGAGACTCATCGGGGGTCCACCGAGCAATAGTCAGTTGACCAGTCCGCCCCTGAGCGCAATTCAAAAGACAGAATCATGAATAGCAAAGCGGAGTTCTAAAGGGGGTATTTTATGGCAATTTTCTGTTATATGTTAGGATCAACCCTCGATTTCGCTCATTGAGTGAAAAAAAACCCCACCACATCGCGATGTGGGTATTCTGCAAAATGCTTCAGTGACTCCAGGTTGACTTGAAATAGATATTTCTCTTTTACTTTCTGGGGTAAGGTCTTTTTCGGGGAGAAATGGGCGTAAAAACGTTTCCTAACCACTCTGGTTGTCGGAAAGCCTTCTTTAAAAAAAAAAAAAATGCTTTATTGCCGAATTTCGGGGTTTCAGTATTTTACAGAAAAACACATCACGATGCGGTCGTTAAATTCGCTCAATGAGAGAGTCCAAATTTTTGAGCCTGATATACGCACATAGATCCCTTAGAGGCATAAGCGTGGCCCCTGATACACTTCACTCATTTCGTTCAGTCCATTATTTTGTTCCCTTAGGGACCTGATACAATTCACTCACTTCGTTCGGTCCATTATTTAGTTCCCTTAGGGGCCTGATATACTTCACTCACTTCGTTCGGTCCATTATTTGGTTCCCTTAGGGGCCTGATACACTTCACTCACTTCGTTCGGTCCATTATTTAGTTCCCTTAGGGGCCTGATACACTTCACTCACTACGATCAGTCCAATATTTAATCAAGCATGGTGTATTAAGACTTTAAATAGTGTCATATAAGTGGTTCTCTAACCTATAGACACTCAGTTAAAAAATAAATATTTTCTTTTTAAGGGACATTTTTACGTCTCAATGCAAGGCCCTTCGTAAGAGCGGTCGTAATTTTGAAGCGACTACACGCGACTACAACCTCACGATACTACAAATCCAATTCCGGGAGGATTTGAAGCTTCTATAACATGTAGTCGCAGTCGCTTCCAAAGGACGACTTGTGTTTGTTTCAAGTTCAATTTGAAAGATTCGGATTGTTTTAAGACATTTTGCTTCTTTCTCCTACACAAGTATTGCCCCCCCCCCCCCCNCCCCCCCCCCCCCCATGCACACACATTCCACAATGACAATCGTAATACAATCTTTCATTTGTAATTATTTCGAATTATATTCTTTTGTTTGTGTACATAATTATATTTTTTGTAATTATTAACATGTTTTGTGTGCACATAATTGGGTAGGCATGAGTGAGGTAGAAGAATATTCCGGGTGGATAAAAAAAAAAAATAGTGGTAATTCAAACTTTTGATAGTTCGGATCTTTCTCTCGATAATTCGAAACAGCTGATGTGGACCGAAAAAATCCTTTGGACAAATGTCTATTCTATATTGCCTGCTATATTGATAGCAATAATGGGCCTTATTTATACAGCCCGTCGATAGTTCGAAACAGCTGATGTGGACCGAAAAAATCCTGTGGACAAATGTCTATTGTATTGCCTGCTATTTTGATAGCAATAATAGGCCTTATTTACACAGCCCGTCGATAGTTCGAAACAGCTGATGTGGACCGAAAAAATCCTGTGGATAAATGTCTATTCTATTGCCTGCTATTTTGATAGCAATAATGGGCCTTATTTACACAGCCCGTCGATAGTTCGAAACAGCTGATGTGGACCGAAAAAATCCTGTGGACAAATGTCTATTTTATTGCCTGCTATTTTGATAGCAATAATGGGCCTTATTTATACAGTCCGTCGATAATTCGAAACAGCTGTGGACCGAAAAAATCCTGTGGACAAATGTCTATTCTATCGCCTGCTATATTGATAGCAATAATGGGCCTTATTTATACAGTCCGTCGATAGTTCGTAACAGCTGATGTGGACCGAAAAAATCCTGTGGACAAATGTCTATTCTATTGCCTGCTATATTGATAGCAATAATGGGCCTTGTTTATACAGCCCGTCGATAGTTCGAAACAGCTGATGTGGACAGAAAAAAACCTGGGCATATTTAATGAGAAGTCAGTAAGGTAGATGATGAACTAAATAGATTGTTTGTACCTATAAGAGACGTCCCACAGTCCTAGTAATCCTACCTACCTGGTCATATTTAATGAGAAGTCAGTAAGGTAGATGATGAACTAACAAGAAATTGTTAAAAAATGAATCATTAACATTTCTAATGGAAGGAATTCCATTCAAATCTATCACCCAGTATTAATAGATTGTTTGTACCTATAAGAGACGTCCCACAGTCCTAGTGATCCTACCTAAAGGAATTCCATTCAAATCTATCATCCAGTATTAATATACATAGATTTTTTGTACCTATAAGAGACGTCCCACAGTCCTAGTGATCCTACCTATCTGGGCATATTTAATGAGAAGTCAGTAAGGTAGATGATGAACTATGAAGAAATTGTTCAAAAATGAATCATTAACATTTCTAATGGAAGGAATTCCATTCAAATAATATTTTAGAATGAAGCATCGTCAGAGGCTCCATTATTTCATAATAAATGTTCTTTTTAAAAATAAATAATTAATTCTGCTTCTTTTTTGAATCTTCGGAAGGCACCCCCTGTGTATATTAGGGGTACCTATGTAATGAAATAAAATTATGAAAAAAAAATGCCGCTTGTAGAAGGCGACTCGTACTGGCTGCCGCCGCCGACTTTTCATGAAAAAATATTTTAAAAAATCTGGTGTGAACATCGCACGACTTTCCTTATCTATATAAAAAAGAGGAAAATATTGTAAAGATGCTGAAATTTTCGATGTCAACTTAAAGGCGTGGTCACTTTGCATGGTTAGTATTTTTAAAATTTTATTTTGCCTAATCTCGTTTTCGGTTTTGTATATCTGTAATAGCAGCTAGTCATCATTTTGCAATCTATGTCCTGAATTAAGAACTTTTTTTTTTAATTTAACGTCTCTTTATCATCTATTGTTCATTCAAGACGGGGGTTTCACCCTCCATTCGCTGGAAACATGCAAACCAGCTACCCACATTGACTTCACCCAGCATGGGTTGGGTCGGAAAAATAGCCAGCATCTCGAGGGCGCGAACCCACGTGGATACCCACATGGTACAACCTCTCTGGACGTTGCTTAATTTCTGTGATCTAACGGGAACTTGTGTATTCAACGTGCATGGACGCTGGCTAATGATGAGAAATATGGAAACAGAGTTTGTTCATTTTTTAAACTGCAGATTTTCATGAAAAAATATTTTAATAAATCTGGTGTGAATATCTTATCTATAAAAAAAGAAGAAAGTATTGTAATGGGGTGAAATTTTCGTTTCACCCCATTACCAGGTTCGAATCCCGGAAGTGGCTTTTTTTGAACCCAAGAGTCGATTTCTCGGGAAATTTAAAGGGAATGGTACAAATATTTTTTTGAAAAATAAGAGTGCCAATAAAATAAGGAATATTCCCGTTTTTGTTTTTTCAAAAAAATAATCAGGGGCGGAGCCAGTGGGTTTCATATCCAAAAATTGTTACACCCTGTATAACGAAAACTGAATATTATTTTGATAAAAAAATTTGTTAAGAGTGGCTCAAAAAAGGTTTTCCATCTACATAAGTAATAAAAGTAACAACTTTTAAGTTTTATCAGTGCCGTAGGTCGGGAAAACCAAATCTCGTATTTCTACCAGAGGTTAAAATGACGACTTTTAGAAAACGGCCATTTTGGGTTAGAAGGTCTGAAGTAAGTATATGATTTAAGACCTAAAATGGAGAGTAGTCTGAATAAGGAACCATTTTAGCCCAAAAAAATAATTACTAACCCTCACAATCATTCGCAACAGGGCCGTATTTGAAGTGTTCTTAATATGCAGTTTTTTCATTGAAATTTTCTCATTAATACGGTCCTATTGCGAATGAGTGTAAGGGTTAGTAATTATTTTTTTGGTCTAAAAAGTTTCCTTATTCAGGCCACTCCCCATTTTAGGCCTTAAATCGTATACTTACTTCAGACCTTCTAACCCAAAATGGCCGTTTTCTAAGTCGTCATTTTAACCTCTGGTAGAATTTCAAAAGTTATGGGCACCGGGCAGGACTTCTGGGACATACTGTATAAGTACCTAGGTACTTTTCAATACGTGTACCATCATAACAAACAAAACTATTTAGTAGGATCATTTTACGTTTTCATAACTGCGAAACCCAGAACTAGAGAAAAGATTTTTTCCGAACTTAACCGAACACATCCCGAACATGAATGAAGTGTCAAAAAAAAACGGTGCACTTCGTATTACTTTATTCCAAAGGAGAAACTTTTTCTATTGGTTTTAAATTTAGGATATTTTCAGGGGAGGTCCCTTGGGGTCAACTTTAAAATGTTAAACCCCTTTTGTAATATATTTTAAAAAAATAAAATAATATGAAAGTAGTAAGAGATTTATTTGATATCTGCACGCAGAACAGGATCGCAGTTATTCCAAGTTGAAGTTCACCCCCCCCCTCCAATTGAACGTGTCAAGTATCTGAAAACCAAAAAAAAATTTCCCTTTGAAAACGAGTTTCAGCGTTTTTCAAAATTCAAATCAGTTCTGAAAATATTGAATTGATCTTCTTTTTTAGACACCCTGCAGATATTCTTAATATTTGACATTATATCCCTATGTTTTCTTTCTCCTTGTATTTTTTTTTTTTTTTTTTNATTTCGTTACTAAGTGGGGGGGGGCGTTGAGAGAAATGTTACTTCGTAAAAACTCTGAAAGGGGGCGATCATTAGAAAAAGGTTGGGAACCACTGTCCTAAATTAAGAACTTATGGGCTACCCAAAACATTCTCCTTTTAAGTTATGTGTCGAATTTGTCAAAATTCGTCAATAAATTGTATTTACCTATGTCTGTAACTCGAAAACGGATTCAGTTCTGATCATTTTCCTGAGGTCGTAGACCATGATTTGGGAGGGGGGGTCCATTCCCATCAGTATCCGCTACCGTAAATTTACTACCGACAAATACTTGTGTTGAGTCTTTATAGAGAGGATATCTAATTGGCACTCGTATGACACACACCGCGCGCCCGCCAAACTCATCCTATCATACGGGACGGGAGGGGGGGACACGGGGCGTACATATAATATCTCAGCGGTCATTGCCGTTCCTTAAATAGGAAATCAAGGCCAATTTGTTAATTCTGATTGTGTACTGAGTGCGACAAAATACTTTCCTCATTGTCCAAGTCAAGTCTATTTGTTAATTCTGATTGTGTACTGAGTGCGACAAAATACTTTCTTCATTGTCCAGGTCAAGTCTATTTGTTAATTCTGATTGTGTACTGAGTGCGACAAAATACTTTCCTCATTGTGCAAGTCAAGTCTATTTGTTAATTCTGATTGTGTACTGAGTGCGACAAAATACTTTCCTCTTTGTCCAAGTCAAGTCTATTTGTTAATTCTGATTGTGTACTGAGTGTCATTGTCCAAGTCAAGTCTATTTGTTAATTCTGATTGTGTACTGAGTGCGACAAAATACTTTCTTCAATGTCGAAATGAAGTCTAGTTAAATTGTTCGTTCAGTGATAACTCTCGAGGAGTCCCGAGCAAATTGTTTCACACTCGGCTTTGTCCGTGCTTTGCTACGGCCTCTAGCTTAGAACCTCAGAAGTATGGCAGTTCGCGTATTAAATTCCCTCACAAAAATCGGAACGTAACTCGAACACGGTTGGGTAGTTTTTTGTAAACTATGTCCTAATTTAAGGTTTAAAAGGCAACCTAAAACTTTTTCGTTTTAAGTTGATAGGTTTTCGCGAAAAAAAAAATTAAGATATCGGACCATGACCGTCTAAATTTGGTCAAAAAATGAAAAATCGGCCGTAACTCGAAAACAGTTCGACATTTTTGAATTCTTATATTTTTTCTGGGGTTTCAGCCTATGGTTTCGGGCTGGTCCATTTTCATCAATTTTTCGTTATCTCTTACCGTTTTGGCTAAACAATTAGTGATACATACACACATACATTTATCGTTACATTGAGTTTTATTATTATAGATAAATATACATTATTAATTATTATTATTAATAATGTTTTTTGTGTACTGGTGCACAGACTTTCTGTCGACAGCTGACCCTGTTCTATTGAATTTCGAGTTTGCATAATGATCCTCAAACTGATTGATTTCTAGATTAGAATCTATTTGACTGTCTAGGAATTTGTCTGGTCCTCCGAATGACCTTTTCAACGAGGAGCCAATCAACGTCATTTCAACTATATGTACGAGTAGATTGTTAATTAAAAAAAAAAAAAAAAAANAAAAAAAAAAAAAAAAAAAAAAAAAAAAAAATGAGAGAAAAATAAAATGTTTTTTAATTGTTTTCTTGGAAAGATTTTAATTTGGCAAGTCAGTCTATAGAATGTCTCATTGACCCAGCGAACTTCACTTGATTTATTTTAAAAAAAAAAAAAATAGACTCTTGAGTGGAAGGTTAACACTAGGCTAGGTTAATGCCNTGGATAACCTCGCTGGACGTTGCTTAACTTCAGTGATCCAACGGGAAATGGTGTATTCAACGTGTCATAGACGATAGCTTACTTTTAACTTTCCTTATCTCATAAAAAGGAAAGTATTGTAATGGGCTGAAATGTTGAGTTTGCCAAAGCACGATTTAAGTGTGCCCAAATCTCGATTTTCAACCATAGGTCCGTGTGTATGTTTGTGAACAAGATATCTTAAGAACGGTAAATGCTAGAGAACGAACCGCTAAATCGAATTTACCGTTGTAGATTTTTTGCCTGTTCTAACGAAAAAAAGTAATTGGTTGAAATGGAATGTTGTCGGTTTTTTTACTTCTATTTAACGGTTTTCATGAAACTGACATAAAAAGAAAACGCTAAGCGTCAGAAACTGAAATTGGTTGCGTTATCAATTTTATGCAGGACCCTTGGGGTGATTGTCCATTAAAAGCGACCTATATTACATGCGATCGACTTCAAGGGACAAAGTCCATTTGAAGCTTTTAGCGTATATTGACTGAGTTTAAAGTCGCTTTCTAACGATGACGCGACGGAGGTATGTCAGACGTTCAATGAAGAGGAAAACCTGAATTAGAAATGAAAAGTTTGAAGTGGCGCTGAAGAATGAAAATGTGTAAATGTACTTTTTAAGTATTTTCTAGGTACTTTCTATTTACAATTTTTATATTATATCATACCGGGTATGAACAAACAATGAAAATGTGTAAATGTACTTTTTAAGTATTTTCTACTTTCTATTTACACTTTTTATATTATATCATACAGGGTATGACCAAAGAATGAAAATGTGTAAATGTACTTTTTAAGTATTTTCTACTTTCTATTTACAATTTTTATATTATATCATACCGGGTATGAACAAACAATGAAAATGTGTCAATGTACTTTTTAAGTATTTTCTACTTTCTATTTACAATTTTTATATTATATCATTAGGGTGGCCCTTAGCTATAGGGGCGGGAAAAAATATGGGAATGTTAATGTTTACTCCCCCTAGAGTGGTTCTAAATAAATAAAAAAAAAATATCTGTAAAGTTTCAGCTCGATCGGATAACGTTAACACGTGCCGCCACGGCCTTTAAGTTAGAGTATGCCATCTGAAGGGGCATTATACGTTTTTCCTGTCATTTTCTTCATTTTCTCGAAAACTATCCTACCTAGAGTAAAAATTTAAAAACTGACGTACTTCTAACAGTATTGTCTTTCATTTTTCTTATAATTATTTTCTTCTTAGACGTACTTTTTTATAGAAATTAACAGAAATGTGCATGGAAAGTAACTTTTTTGAAGTTTTGCTATTGAACAGTGTCATAACTGACTCTAAATGGGTAAATAAAGCTGAAAATTCCAAATCCTTAAAATTTATTTAACCTAAAACAAGTAGGTTTACGTATAATATATGAATACTTAGTTCAATTTCGGCACAATAGATATAGTACTTNACTATAAAAATAGTAGACAGTGACAATATAATCGAATATAGTGAAAAACAACCTTAAGAAAACCAACCCAGAGACGATTATAGAGTGGCTCCAACTGAGCATTCTTTTTGTAGCACGTAACCTAAACACACCAGTAAGGTTTCGAGTGACATTTGTTTAAAGAAAACATTTCAATGAAAGAGCACGCGGAGCAGCATCTTGCGACCTCAAATTTTCATCAATATATATTTAATATAAAAAAAAAAAAAATTGAGCAGATTATTCGGCCAAGATGAAGACCTAAAACCACACGGAAAGACAAAATACAGAATACAAGTCAAATGGAAAGACTCAATACAGAAGACGATCAGGACGATCAGTTAGTGAGGGTTTAAAAACAAAAGTTATGAAATTAATTAGGAATTGATGGTGCGCCATCAATTTTCGGTGNTAAATACATCTGGAACTATAATATATTTAGTAGTTGAGTTGGTAATAAGAAGTATATTTATCTTCTACTTGGGTGGACTTAGGGGGTATTATATATTATACAGAGGGTAGAGATGCTAATCTCTTAAATACATCTGGAACTATAATATATTTAGTAGTTGAGTTGGTAATAAGAAGTATATTTACCTTCTACTTAGGTGGACTTAGGGGGTATTATATAGTATACAGAGGGTAGAGATGCTAATCTCTTAAATACATCTGGAACTAAAATATATTTAGTAGTTGAGTTGGTAAACATGACGAATTCATAAACAGGAGGCTGTTGGTTCGAATAGAAACATGGACCTGTATACTCTTCTTCTTTAACCCTAGAATGACCAAGAGGAGTAAAATTTGCCCGCGGTTTGAATAAAAGCCTAGATTTTTTTTTATTTGGCACCAGGGGCTTGATATCCAAGGTAATTGTCAAATATATGATTTATTTACTTATACTGGTAATGGTGACATAACCTCCTCTATTGATAGCTCGTGGAGAAATACGCTTTTCTGGAGCGCGGTCAATTTTGCCCCCGCCCCCCTGGTTTTACACTTTTTTACACAGCAAAATTTACACTTTTTGTTTTCCACCTCATTGTATCTGTGGAAAAATAAATTGTTAAAGACATTGTTCTTTTTAAATGTACTCTGCCGACTTTTTTGGTCATATTGATACAAAAGAGTCAGCAGAATGGACTACCAGCGAATCCACAGTATCTTGACTATATTTTGTATAGAAGTCACAGACTCAGACTTGGGGGGTCAGTTGGGCAAATCAAATGATAGATAATGCTTTCATTTGTTTCTTTTTTTAATTTTTATTTTATTTTTGAGTTCTAAATGAAAATAAATAAATAAAGTAATAAGGTTAATTATCCTACAATCAGTCGGCAAACTCTTTCAAGTCCATAGTTTCAAATAAAAAGTTTTATTTACTACGTCCAAATCTCAGCAGACGTAACACCAGACTGGTGATTGGGTTGCTGATGGGTCACTGTGCTCCAAGGAAACACCTAGAAACTATAGGGACCAACAAGGGAACAGCGATGTGCAGAGATAGAAGAGGAGACGGCTTCGCACATCATAGAGATACACTCTAACCCTGTAGAATCGTTGCTGAACTTTCATTAGGGGCTCGGCAATTTCAGGGCTCGGTGAGAGATATTAGACGTGGTGTGCAATAGTCCTAACTAGTGGACGCAGCACTTGGAATTCCGAAAGAAAAGGCCGCTACAATTAATAATAATAAATATTTTGAAAGTTAATTATCATCATACCTAGTTTTTCGTATTTGAACTGGTTTTATAGCTAAAAACTACCGCGCGCACTTTTTGCCCCCCACCCNCCTCCCTTGATCTAACTTGTGACAAAAAATTCCTCATCAACATTTTTTTTTTTTCGAGGTCATGGTCGTATCCAGGCCAGAGTTTTAAGGGATCCCCCTCCCACGAAATTTTTGAAAATCTATTACATTGATAATTTGCTATTTTAACTTCATATAATCCCTATATGGTAAAACTACATGACGACCCCCCTCCCTCCCCAATATTTTTGAAAAGCTATTACATTTATAATTTGCTATTTTAACTTCATATAATCCCTATATGGTAAAACTACATGACGACCCCCCCCCTCCAGTCTGTCTTGTTTGAAGTAATAAAACTTTTAACACTAGAAATAATTAAATTTTATATTATATTCACACTTTTNTTTACTTTGAAAGATAGTTATCAACATAGTTTTTCTTATTTAAACTGGTTTTATAGCTAAAAACTACCGCGGGCACTCTTTTTGTCCCCCCCCCTGGTCTTACTTGTGACAAAAATTACCTTGGTCATTCTAGGGTTAACTTCACCTTTTCCTAATTCGGGGGGAAACCTATACTCAAACTTGTGTTTCTAAAGGCGTGGAACACAAACACACACCCTTGCCATCTCCTTTATTATGAGTCGCAGCGAACACACGGCTAAAACAACGAGTTTTAATGAATTTAAAATTATGACTGTTGTCTTGTTAGAGAGATGGCGATGTGTGACGGCCACAGCGGTGTGGTCATATTATCAGATTTTATTTTTTGTTGTTATGTAAATTTGGGCGACACCTCCCACCATCGTCCTCTCCCGGCCGGTCCAGTCTGTCTTGTTTGAAGTAATAAAACTTTTAACACTAGAAATAATTAAATTTTATATTATATTCAGGCTTTAATGTTTTCATGCAAGCCAAATTGTTTCTGTTGACGCATGAAGTGAGGATGAACGCCAGTTCATTCTTATCAACTTTTTTTCCTCAGGTAATGGCCGTATCAAGGACAGAGTTTTAAGGGTTCCCCGAAATTTTTGAAAATCAGTATAACATATGATAATTTGCTATTTTAACTTCATAAAATCCATATATGGTAAAACATCCTTTTTGGTTTGATAGTCATGCATGAGGGTGACGCAGTATATCCTCTCTCAGTGTTAAACTTAGTTTGTATGAAATGCTCGTACATGTCCCTACCTATCTACCCTGATAAAAGATAGCTTTGGTTTGATAGTCATGCATGAGGGTGACGCAGTATATCCTCTCTCTCTCAGTGTTAAACTTAGTTTGTATGAAATGCTCGTACATGTCCCTACCTATCTACCCTGATAAAAGATAGCTTTGGTTTGATAGTCATGCATGAGGGTGACGCAGTATATCCTCTCTCTCAGTGTTAAACTTAGTTTGTATGAAATGCTCGTACATACTTAGTTTGTATGAAATGCTCGTACATGTCCCTACCTATCTACCCTGATAAAAGATAGCTTTGGTTTGATAGTCATGCATGAGGGTGACGCAGTATATCCTCTCTCTCTGTGTTAAACTTAGTTTGTATGAAATGCTCGTACATGTCCCTACCTATCTACCCTGATAAAAGATAGCTTTGGTTTGATAGTCATGCATGAGGGTGACGCAGTATATCCTCTCTCTCAGAGTTAAACTTAGTTTGTATGAAATGCTCGTACATGTCCCTACCTATCTACCCTGATAAAAGATAGCTTTGGTTTGATAGTCATGCATGAGGGTGACGCAGTATATCCTCTCTCTCAGAGTTAAACTTAGTTTGTATGAAATGCTCGTACATGTCCCTACCTATCTACCCTGATAAAAGATAGCTTTGGTTTGATAGTCATGCATGAGGGTGACGCAGTATATCCTCTCTCTCAGAGTTAAACTTAGTTTGTATGAAATGCTCGTACATGTCCCTACCTATCTACCCTGATAAAAGATAGCTTTGGTTTGATAGTCATGCATGAGGGTGACGCAGTATATCCTCTCTCTCAGAGTTAAACTTAGTTTGTATGAAATGCTCGTACATGTCCCTACCTATCTACCCTGATAAAAGATAGCTTTGGTTTGATAGTCATGCATGAGGGTGACGCAGTATATCCTCTCTCTCAGAGTTAAACTTAGTTTGTATGAAATGCTCGTACATGTCCCTACCTATCTACCCTGATAAAAGATAGCTTTGGTTTGATAGTCATGCATGAGGGTGACGCAGTATATCCTCTCTCTCAGAGTTAAACTTAGTTTGTATGAAATGCTCGTACATGTCCCTACCTATCTACCCTGATAAAAGATAGCTTTGGTTTGATTGTATGTTTTTGACATGAAATTCATGTAGAAAGGTAAAATAAATGGGGGTGCGCGTGAGGGGCGGGTAAATAATATCAGTAAAATTAGGTGGGGGGTGGGGGTCGGTCTGCCCATTATCCTCTTATGATTTATAATGTACCAAATTAAAACGATCAGATACATATCTTCTACTTGTACAAAGGTTTCGGTTGGTAATAAAACAATAAGTGAGCTTTTAGTGGAACATTTGTTTGTCTATAGGGTGTAGCTAGCACACTGAAAACAATGTATATAGGGTGTAACTAGTACACTGGAAACCATGTATATAGGGTGTAACTAGTACACTGAAAACAATGTATATAGGGTGTAACTAGTACACTGGAAACCATGTATATAGGTTGTAACTAGTACACTGAAAACAATCTATATAGGGTGTAACTAGTACACTAGAAACCATGTATATAGGGTGTAGCTAGCACACTGAAAACAATCTATATAGGGTGTAACTAGTACACTGAAAACCATGTATATAGGGTGTAACTAGTACACTGAAAACAATCTATATAGGATGTAATTAGTAGAAGGGGGTTCTTCTTCTCCTTTTAAAAAATACTCTGAAAGCATATCAATTTAAATCTTCTTCTTCCTTTTCGTGTCCATCACGAATGGTGGTAGAAGGGTTGGATGGCATATTATACTACCCTGAGGACGCCGGACTAGATGTTTATATTAACCCCGGCTACCCGCAAGTCCTCCAATATTGTTTTTCAACAAAAAGAGAAGAGTATTTTTAATAAAATGTAAATAAAGATTCCAAAGGTTCATTATTGAAAATAATAAACCAACGTGGGCATCACAGCATTACAAGGCCCCCACTACACTAAATTATCACTGCACAACATATTTATTTGCTCTTCGATCGCCACTCACATTAAATTAATTACTCAATTGTCCTCACGAGACTGAGTGCACCCCGAACAACCAAGCAGAGTTCCGAAAAAAATCCGTTTCGAACTCGGGTCTCCAGTGTACAAAGCAGTCTAATACCCCCTAGACGCCTAAAATCACTTCTTCCAACCGAGTCCAACAAATTTATCAAACGATTCTTGGTCATTTATCTCTAAGGAATGTTCATTGTTACCAAATGAGATAGTTCGGTACCTTTCAGTAAGGAGTTCCAAGTAGTGAGAGCTATTCAAAACTCATCACAACTGAGCAGGGTGGTCCTCACTCCCCCATCAGTAAAAATGTAATTAACAAATCCTCATCATCAATATCATTATAATCAGAGAGGGGTTCCCATGTGAGAAAAATAACATAGTTAGTAATTTATATTAAAATAATAGTAGTAATTTATATTTCTACTAATATTATTATAACTGCCTCGGCTGCTCAGTGGTTAAGCAAGCGCTCGCCTCGTAATCAGGGGGGCATGGTTAAATCACCAGCTAAGACAGGATTTTTTCCTCATTAATTTGAGTAGGTATATACTTGACCACATAAAAATAGAGCTCTAAGGGTTAGGTGGTAGAAAATGCCTGAGGTATTAACCTCGCCTAGCGGTAACCTTCCACTCAAGAGTCTATTTTTTTATTAATTTAATAGTAATATTAGTTTTTAATTTTAATAGTAATATTAGTTTTACGATTGTTTAATCATTCTTCTTTAATAAGGTTCCGTTACAGAAAATGGAACCCTAGGCACAACGGCTTTTGCACAATTTTTGTGGGTATTACAGCATTACTAAAAGCCTCGTGTACTAATATAATAATCGCTGTAATCCTCTACTAAACCAACTCTTTTTGGTTTAGTAGAGCCAAAGGTCACCAGTGAGATTAAAGTATTAAATTTCCCGAGACTGAGTGCACCTCGAATTAACACGAAGTCGAAAAATGTACGACGCCTCCGCGGATTGAACCCGGGTCCCTCAAGTGCAATGCCAGTGTGATACCCACTAGACTAGGTGGACTCCTCTGTTATCTGGTATTTTTTTTTTTTTTACCTACCTTTGGGCGAGGTTAATGCCTGAGGCATTTTATACCACCTAACCCTTAGGGCTCTATTTTTATGTGGTCAAATACTCAAATTAATGAGGAAAAAATCCTGCCTCTGCTGGGGATTGAACCCACGCCCTCCTGTTTACCAGGCAAGCGTTTAACTACTGCGCCACCGAGGCAGGTGGTAAAGTCGTCCAAAACTATTTTCTCGTTTGAAACCTGTAGAAGCCGTACGACAGGAAGGGTAGTGATTAATTTTCTAAAAACATATTTTTCTTCTAAGAGATTTTTCTTTTCAGAAAATTAAGCAAAACAAAAAGTCCTTTCTCTTATTTGTTTTCAAAAAACTTGGAAAAGTGCCACCCGTGCTGTCCCCGACATGCTTTCTCTACACTAACATTTCTATACCCCCTCCATCTTTTACCAAATTTCTCCCCCCCCCCCAACACTGACATAATGTGTATACATTCTGATGCACCCCCCGAACTTTATAATGTGACGGTCCTAAGCCCCTGTAAAACATGGGATGGGGGTAGTTGAATTACGCTCTGACTGATAAAATAGTGGGGCGTGGGTTCAAATCCAACCAACCCATGGAATTTTATTCTCATGAATTTGAGATGTTTATCACTATTGAAATTGACCTCACGAGGCTGAGTGGGCCCCAAAACATCTTAACCACAGTGACAAATTATTTCCTCTATCAGGATTCAAACCCGGGTCTCAAATGTGGGGCCGAAAAGGAAAGTTCGGTCCCGCATGTTATGGGGTGTCAAAATAATAAATATCTTTATCATCAGATTGTTTTAAAAACTAACTTTAATTGTGTTTCGTGTTTCAGGTGAGTTATTTTTAACATTATTTACTTCATTCCAGTTCTAATTTGGTAAGTTTTTATTTCTATCCATTTCTTGAAGACGAAGATTTGATTTCCAGGTGTCTCTGTCTGTCGTTCATCTTTTCATCTCATCGTATGATTCCGTCCGAGCATACTCCATCGCCTGCTCGATGTATCGAGTGCGAGGTCTCCCTCTGCTTTGGATATGAAGTATAGGAGATGAAAAAAGGATCCTTGCAACGAGTTTGTACCATGTGGCTTGTCCACGTGAGTTCGCGCCCCCGTGATGCTGGCTATTTTCCGCCCGGCCCAACCCAGGCTGGGTGAGGTAAATGTGGCTCTCTGGTTTGTAAGTTTCCAGCGAATGGAGGGTGAAACCCCCGTCTTGAATGACCAATAGATGTTAAAGAGACGTTAAGCCAAAAAAACAACAACAACTAAATTGGTTAGACTGCGGGGAGAATGAAATTGTTCCTCTCGTTTTAAATTCAACTCCTTGACATGTGGGCTTGACATCCATCATGAAATATACGTACATGTCTTTCGCAAATGGCAAATCAAAGTTGCGTAGAACTTGAAAGCGGTTGTTCTTTGGGAGAGATTTTGCAATTCATGCGTTTAGATATATACATATCCTTCGCAAATGGCAAATCAAAGTTGCATAGAACTTGAAAGCGGTAGCTCTTTGGGAGAGATTTTGCAATTCATGCGTTTAGATATATACATGTCCTTCGCAAATGGCAAATCAAAGTTGCATAGAACTTGAAAGCGGTTGCTCTTTGGGAGAGATTTTGCAATTCATGTGTTTAGATATATATATATATATATTTTTTTTGGCTTAACATCTCTTTAACATCTATTGGTCATTCATCAAGACAGGGGTTTTACACTACCATTCGCTGGAAACTTGCAAATCAGCTACCAACATTGACATCACCCAGCCTAGGTTGGGCCTTAAAAATAGACAACATCACGAGGTCGCGAACCCACATGGTACAACCTCGCTGGGCGTTGCTTAATTTGAGTGATCTAACGCGGAAACTTTTGTATTCGACGTGCTATCATAGACGTTTGCTGGCATTCTTTTTTACATATTATTATGTTAACTATTAAATAAATTAAATTTCAACAAAACACTTACCAAAAACACTATTTATAATTATTTATGAAGAAACTAGTTTCGAATCATTTGATTCATCATCAGTCTAATCGAGTCTAAAGATGAAATTTGACAACTTCCATCTTTTGACTCGACTAGACTGATGATGAATCGAATGATTCGAAACTAGTTTCTTCATAAATTAATATAAATAGTATTTTTGGTAACTGTTTTGTTTAAATTTAATTTATTTAATAGTTAATAATTTTAACACTTATAATTAACATGTTATTTAAAGATTTTATTATTATGTTCAATATTCGAATTTGTGTACAAATATATAATTTTCGATCAAACTAAATTTTTCTTTCTATTGAGGGCCAATTCGCTAGTATGTACTTCTGGTGGAGATTCTTTCTGAAAAAATTGGTACAAATTGGCCGAGCGCAATTGAGTTGACGATATTCGTCAAAGAATTATGAAAGGTAACGCTGACCCCAAATAGAATTGGGAATAGGTGAAGGAGAATCTAATGTTTACTACCGTACAAGGATTTCTTGGTAATAACATGTAATACTAGCTGTTTTTCCGTGCTTCGCCACGGTTACAAAATTCAACAACTCAATTTTAGATTTTTGGTGGAACCGACCCCCAGAGTGAATACGGCTCCTATTTAGAAAATTCAATATTTTACTCAATGATATTACTTTTTGCACTGCGGAACATATTCGTATAAAATTTCAGATATCTCCCTCATCCCAAAGTGATACTTCTTAACTATGGGTTTTTGGTGGAACCGACCCCCAGAGTGAGCACCGCTCCTAGTTAGAAAATTCAATATTTAATTCAAGGATATTACTTTTTGTACTTCGGAACACCTTTGTATCAAATTTCAGCTTTCTCGCTCATCCCGAAGTGGTACTTCTCAATTCCGATTTTTTGGTGGTGAAAACCGTCCATGAATCGAATAGAAACCGGAAATTTTCAAATTTTATATTTTTTATGCCACACATTTTGATCATGAGTCAGTGAGTCAGTTACACATGCGGTTGTATAGTATTTAGATTTATTTATACACATTCGGCCGTCTCGACCCTGGATTAATATGAAACGAAATTTTGTTGTAAAAATTGGAGCACTTGTAGATGTAGAGGAAAACCTAAATTTATGGGATGTTGTTAGAAATTAAGAAAATATGGTACAAAACAAATGTGGTACGGAGTCGAAGGGGCGTATTTTTGGGGAAGGGATACTAATATAGGTGAGGCATTTTTTATATATTTTATTATTAATCATTTTTGAACGTGACATTCAAAATGTTGCCCCTCCTGTTTTCCTCCTTCTTTTCGAATGGTGACCAATACTGACTTCGGTCCTAAAAATATACATTTCAAAGGGTAAGAAGCATCAATAAATTATTCCAAACGGACCACGTCGTAACCCAGATATGGCAGATATTTGAAAAGAAAATTGACATTTGCTTCCAGGACTTCAATTTGATCTTATAAAAAAAAAAACGCGATCGGACCATTTTCGTGGTTCAATCTTAAGAAAACGCATGGAAAGAAAACGTTCGAATTTTCAATTTTTTTTTACACAAAAAATTTTACATTTTTTTTGTAAAAAAAACACAACAATTTTGCTTTTTTTTTAAAAAAAAAAAAAATTGATGCCATTTTTAACATCACCACCAAATTCGATTTTTGGATTTTCCGTATCGTCTAATTGACTCACATTTCATGCAAAGTTTGTCTCAATTATTTTAAGTCAATACAAAAAAATTTGTCACACAATTTTTTTAATTCGATTTTTGGATTCTACGTACCGTCAAATATTGACTCACATTTCATGTAAAGTTTGTCTCAATATTTTAAGTCAATACAAAAAAGTTTGTCATACAATTTTTTTTCAATTCGATTTTTTGATTCTACGTACCGTCAAATATTGACTCACATTTCATGCAAAGTTTGTTTCAATATTTTAAGTCAATACAAAAAAGTTTGTCACACAATTTTTTTTCAATTCGATTTTTTGATTCTACGTACCGTCAAATATTGACTCACATTTCATGCAAAGTTTGTCTGAATATTTTATTCATTACAAAAAAGTTTGTCTCTACACTACTTTTTAATTTAATTTTCTCCTTTGATGTAACTTCTTTTTTTTTTTTTTTTTTTTTTTTTTTTTTTTTTTTTTTTTTTTTTTTTNTTTTTTTTTTTACATCTCTTGTTCCAGCATTTTTCTCTTCTTGTCTTTTTTATTTTAGCTTTTCCTCTGCAATTTCTCTCTTCATTCTTTATTAATGACTCTTTTCATCCACCTAAGTATTAGTGTGCTCGCAGATTGAATAGTTGTGAACGTTAGTGAACTCCACTTTTGACTCCGGTATACATCCCAAAATGCAGTTGTTATGAGCGTTAGTGAACTCTACTTTTGACCCCGGTATACATCCCAAAATGCACTTGTTGTGAACGTTAGTGAACTTCACTTTTGACCCCGATGTACATCCCAAAATGCACTTGTCGTGAGCGTTAGTGAACTCCACTTTTGACCTCGGTATACATCCCGAAATGCACTTGTTGTGAACGTTAGTGAACTCCACTTTTGACCATGGTATACATCCCAAAATGAACTTGTTGTGAACGTTAGTGAACTCCACTTTTGATCATGGTATACATCCCGAAATGAACTTGTTGCGAACGTTAGTGAACTCCACTTTTGACCATGGTATACATCCCAAAATTCATCAGAGCCCAAAACTCGAGTTTTAGCCATTGGTCTGTGTGTGTATGTGNCCCAAAACTCGAGTTTTAGCCATTGGTCTGTGTGTGTGTGTCGGTTTGTGAACAAGATATCACTAGAACGATAAGTGCTAGAGATTTGAAATTTGGTATGTATGTCAATGGGGGCCTCCCCCCCATTGACATACATACCAAAATTTATAACCAAAGTCCTAAATTTATAACCAAAGTCACTTTTTGATAATCACAATTCGGGTCGTTAGTGAACTCCACTTTTGACCATGGTATACATCCCAAAATGCATTTGTAAATGTGTATGTATGTATGTTTGTTTGTTACGCCATACAAACCAAAATTTTCATCCAATTTTGACGAAATTTGGTATACATATTTAGGACATGAAGGAAATTTGCTGTATAGTTTTTGGGGGCCCAATATTGTGTTTTATGAAAATCATTTTTATATTTATAGCGGTTTGTTGTAGAAAAGTAAAATTTTGATATGTTATATGGCTGGTGTCAAGGTCTTTTCGATTATGAAATTTCGCCCCCCCCCCTGGGGATCCCAGGTAAACACCTGATCATCTTGATCCACTAGGTATGACTTAGTTCCATCGTGAAAATAGGTCANGGGGGGGGGGGGGGGGCAATTATTGGTTTTAGGAGTATAAAATGTTCCTCAAGCGTCATTATTGAAAGTAATAAATGAATGGGAGGTATAGTTCTGCGAATAACAAATATTCTCTGATCTTAAAAACATCCTCAATGAATATTGCTGTTTGATTGCATCGTTGCGCCTGCGCCTCTGATTCATGGGGTTAAACCTTGGTTTATTTTTATTACAATCGCCCCATAATCGGATTAAGATTAGACAAACATCAGCTATTAATATGTTTCCGTTCATATGTTTAGCGGATGTAGAGGGCGGCGGTGGTGGTGGGGGGGGGCTATTTTGGGTGTGAGGTCGATCGTCACGGTGAGTGATTTTGAACGTCAGTGAACTGTTTATTTTGCTAATATGTTCTTGTGAATAATTTTATAGTTTAGGGTACCATAATAAATTTGTATCGCACAGTATGTTTCATGTTGTGTTGGAAACAGTGGCGGATTTAAACTTCACCACCCCTGGGTATTTTATTATAGTTTAGGGTACCATAATAAATTTGTATCGCACAGGGGAGTATGTTTCATGTCGTGTTGAAACAGTGGCGGATTTAAACTTTTGCCACCCCTGGGCATTTTATTATAGTTAGGGTACCACAATAAATTTGTATCGCGCAGGGGAGTATGTTTCAAGCCACCCCTGGGCATTTTATTATAGTTTAGGGTACCATAATAAATTTGTATTGCACAGTATGTTTCATGTCGTGCTGGAAACAGTGGCGGATTTAAACTTTTGCCACCCCTGGGCATTTTATTATAGTTTAGGGTACCATAATAAATTTGTATCGCACAGGGGAGTATGTTTCATGTCCTGTTGGAAACAGTGGCGGATTTAAACTTTCGCCGCCCCGGGCATTTTATTATAGTTTAGTGTACCATAATAAATTAGTGTTGCACAGGGGAGTATGTTTCATGTCGTGTTGGAAACAGTGGCGGATTTAAACGTTCGCCGCCCCTGGGCATTTTATTATAGTTTATGGTACCATAATAAATTTGTGTTGCACGGGGGAGTATGTTTCATGTTGTGTTGGAAACAGTGGCGGATTTAAGCTTTTGCCACCCCTGGGCATTTTATTATAGTTTAGGGTACCATAATAAATTTGTATCGCACAAGGGAGTATGTTTCATGTCGTATTGGAAACAGTGGCGGATTTAAACTTTCGCCGCCCCTGGGCATTATATTATAGTTTATGGTACCATAATAAATTAGTGTTGCACAGGGGAGTATGTTTCATGTCGTGTTGGAAACAGTGGCGGATTTAAACGTTCGCCGCCCCTGGGCATTTTATTATAGTTTATGGTACCATAATAAATTTGTGTTGCACAGGGGGAGTATGTTTCATGTCGTGTTGGAAACAGTGGCGGATTTAAACTTTCGCCACCCCTAGGCATTTTATTACAGTTTAGGGTACCATAATAAATTTGTATCGCACAGGGGAGTATGTTTCATGTTGTGTTGGAAACAGTGGCGGATTTAAACTTTTGCCGCCCCTGGGCATTTTATTATAGTTTAGGGTACCATAATAAATTTGTATCGCGCAGGGGAGTATGTTCGCCGGCCTCGGGCATTTTATTATAGTTTAGTGTACCATAATAAATTTGTGTTGCACAGGGGAGTATGTTTCATGTCGTGTTGGAAACAGTGGCGGATTTAAACTTTCGCCGCCCCCGGGCATTTTATTATAGTTTAGGGTACCATAATAAATTTGTGTTACACAGGGGAGTATGTTTCATGTCGTGTGGAAAACAGAGGCGTATTTAAATTTTCGCCCATCCTTAGGCATTTTAACACTTGCCGCCTCTATTTTGACAAGAAATGCAATTTTCGCTGCAGTATGCCTTGAAAATTTTTATTTGCCGATCAAGGCCATGACCGATGTTGCTTTTATGGTAAATCCGCCACTGGTTGGAAACAAAGAATCCCTAACAATTCAGAGATAATCATAATTGTTATCCGCAATAGATTTCGTCAATGCATCAGTTCCCATAAGATCACTGAAGTTAAGTAACGTTCTGCGAGTTTTCACAATGTTAAGAGTTTTCGTAATTCCTGCTCCAATTACAGTCTAAAATGACGTGNTTTCGTAATGCTGATGGCTATTCCTGCTCCAATTACAGTCTAAAATGACGTGAGAAGCAGTCTCCTCGTCCTCCCCACAGAGTCTACACATAACCTGGTACTGATGGAAGCCCATAGTGTGTAGGTGTTTTCTTAGACCACAGTGACCAGTAATCAGGCCTGTGACTAATCTGATATTTTTTCGAGGAATTTTTAAATTTTCTACGAAATTTTATTAATTCAAAAAAAATTCATTCAATGTGGCATCATCGTATCCGATGGTAGCCAGATGTATGAGACACAGCAGCTCTAGATAAGTTGTAGTATACTGCTTATGTTTTTAATTGTCATCATACATCCGTTCTTGGAGGCTGATAATTGACATGGGCCCCCAGACGATCACTGCTATATAATTACGTCAGTAACATAAGAGTTATAAACATAATGACATTACACAGTTGCTTTCTGCGTTATTTTACACCATCAGCTCAGGTGGACTCGGCCCGTGAGGATGTCACCCTCAAGTAACTTGTTACAATCTCAAGTATGATTTACTTTTCCTCATTGAAAATTAGCAAGTCATAAATGGATTGGAAGAAATTACGCCTTCGGTAATAAATTTAATTGAATATTTTATTTTATTTTCACTTCAGTGTCGGGAATCGAATCGAATGATCCGAACCGCATCGATGGTGCCTCATTCTGACGGTGCCAGTATGGACGCGACTTTATATGTTGGCAAACATGTTGTGGGACGAGAAGCAGACCGGAAAACATGTTTTAATATTATAAATTAGGTACCTACATAATGAACATGATGTATATGTATAGCAATCAGATATTTCAGGGGAAAGAGAAAAATAATGATTTCCCCAACACAATGCGAAGGTCTGGTTTTAAATCCACGATTTTTCTTTTGTTTGTCTTTTTGTACCATATTATCTTTTGAACGCCTTATGCGATTTTGATGAAATTTGGTATTCACATTCATTATATTCATAAATTTTATTATATTCATAGATTATATTCATTATATTCCCAGAGGACCGTTTTAGGCCACCCAGGAACTAAATTTGGCTATTTTTTTTTGGTCTGCAGTTTACGGAAATAGTAGTACAGATTTTAACAATGTCGGTAACGGACGAAAGCTCTCGTGGCTCGAAAAATTAATTGCAGTTGATAGATATATTTTTTTATTCGCAATTGATACATAATAGAGAAATGAGGGAAATGGAGAGGATCCAACAAGCACGACAAGAAAAGGGTTGCGGAGATGAGGGGGCCATCAGAGATCTTACTAGCAGGAAAGGGATAAGAAGATAACAGGAAGGGCTGCGGAGATGAGATGGGCATCAGGGATCTTACTAGCAGGAAAGGGCTGCGGAGATGAGGTGGGCATCAGGGATCTTACTAGCAGGAAAGGGCTAAGAAGTCAACAGGAAAGGGCTGCGGAGATGAGGTGGGCATCAAGGATCTTAGTAGCAGGAAAGGGCTGAAGAGATGAGGTGGCCATCAGAGATATTACTAACAGGAAAGGGCTGCGGAGATGAGATGGCCATCAGGGATCTTACTTGCAGGAAAGGGCTAAGAAGATAACAGGAAAGGGCTGCGGAGATGAGATCTTACTAGCAGGAAAGGGCTAAGAAGATAATAGGAAAGGGCTGAAGAGATGAGGTGGGCATCATCAGAGACTTTACTACACACAATGCAATCACAAACTAAGAAGAAAAATAAAAACAAATTAAATGAAAAATTTGTTTGAGAAAGAAAATCGCGCAGAAAAAGTTTGGTCCTCCTGGGAAATAAGTTTTACAAAACCCTTCGTTTTGCTATCTTTTACAAACTCCATCTCAAGATCATTGCAACTTCCATTGGGAAAATACGGTGGAATCTTGTTTGACCTTTGTTTGTCATCATCATGGGTTAACAGCCGTGGGGCTGGTTTGTAACAACTCGCCATGAGATTTGATACTAAAAAATCCTTACGAATAATGCCGTAGTTTCTCCTTGCTTTATCAAAAGATATATTTTCCTTCCTTTAGTCGTCTTTTACGAACGGCATGGGCTTGGAAGTATTCTTCTTAAGTGCCCCTAACGTTACAATTCTATCTGTAAGCTTATTTGGGATTGAGGTTTTGAGGCTTTAAAGTTATCCGCATCTAAAAGAAAATTTACTAACGAAATATGTCCAGATTTATTGAAATACCCTTGTTTGTGGTGCAGGAGCTCATATAGGAACTTTGCTCACGAATACACGAATATTTAAAAACCAGAGATTGACCTTGCAATAACCTTGAGAACCTTAACAGATCTATTAAGACCATCACAATATGTCGCCCTTGATATAGTGACATTTTTGTCAGAATCTGTTTCTGTATTCCCAACATTGAAGGAGAACCTTGACAGATCTATCAAAGTCAATACAATATGTCGCCCTTGATATAGTGACATTTTGGCTAGAATCTGTTTCTGTATTTCCAACATTGAAGGAGAACCTTGACAAATCTATCAAAATCAATACAATATGTTGCCCTTGATATAGTGACATTTTGGTCAGAATCTGTTTTTGTATTCCCAACAGTTTCGGAGATATTTAGACGGCGTCAGTCTTGGAGTGCGGCATATCACAGGGAATCCTGGACATGAAAAATCTCTTTTTTCAAAATTCCACCACTTTTAATCCAAAAAATGTCGTGATCGAGCAAGATTGCTCATCAAGGTATGGCCGTAAATACGTTTCCTAACCTGTCTAGTTAGATTAAAATATTTCAAAAAAGCTAACAAGTAAACATAAAACGTTAAAAACAAAAGAGGGATATTGCAAATTGCAAGCCGCAAATGGGAAAGATCCCGCGTGTATGAAAATCCCTCGTTTCTTGTCCAGGATTCTCTGTGATATGCCGCTTTCTCTATCTTGTCCTCTTGTTTCTTGTCTTGTTCCATTTTGTTAAAAATGTCCTTTCTGAACTTCAATTACTTTGACCATTAATTTAATTCTTCTTTCCGGTAATTTTCTTTCCATTAGTCATTTTAACTACTGAATAAGAAATTGAAAAAAACAATTAAACTAGGATGAAGTGATGGAGTACATTTGGTAGGAACAGATTGGTTCTCAAAAGAAAGATGCCATTCCTTTTTAACCAGTTTGTCACTTCAGAACTCACTCTTGTCTGTGGAATGTGTGGACATTTGCCAAGAGAGAACACTCCAGAACACACTATTGTCTGTGGAATGTGCGGACATTTACCAAGAGAAAACACTCCAGATGTGGAATGTGTGGACATTTACCAAGAGAGAACACTCCAGAACACACTATTGTCTGTGGAAGGTGCGGACATTTACCAAGAGAGAACACTCCAGAACACACTCTTCTCTGTGGATTGTGTGGACATTTACCAAGAGAGAAATACATATGAAAAGAACAATGTTGATAGGATCGTGGAGCATATTATAACAAGTATGAAAAGGCTGAAGTGAACAAAGGCGAGGCGTGTAGCAAGAAGAACAGACAATAGACATTCTACAGTGGTGTCCCATAAATTAAGTTCGACCAAGAAGAAGAGCTAAATCCAGATGGAAAGATGAAATAGATAATGTTTCGGCACTCTTGGTGTAGAACACCAAGCTGTCCTAGGCGGACAATTATTTTGAAGAGCGGACTGTAAGTTTGGGGTGGTTCGGGATGTCGAAAACTGAGCGAAGGGTAATATTGTTCTTGGCTTACCTGCAGTTGATGCTTGAGGTTTTTAAATATATTTACAAATGACGACCCTTACTGATGAGGAGAGGAGAAGATATAGGAATAGGATCAGTAAGAATCAATTAATTAATAATAATATACACAATAAATCACAATAATTAAATGAAGAAATGTTGTCACTAGTTGTGACTTATTTGCCACTAGTTGTGGGTAAATAATAAAAGTTCAATATTATATTACTCGACGTAATTTATTTAAAGAGCTCACAATTATTATTACTAGTTGTAATAATAATTTATTAAAGAATTATTCACTAATTTGATAGTTTCAAATTGAGACACTTTTATCACTAGACGTAATAAAATAATTTGATTGTTTCAAATTGAGAGCTACAGAACAACTGAACCCAAACCAAAACGCATCATTTCAAAGGCAAGATAAATAATAACAATTTTAACATGTTTGGTTTGGATACCAGTTCTCTCAATATAAATTTAGTATATTAAGGGTGGATCATTATATGGCCTTAACAGAGAAGACGACAGGATTACCATGACAGCCAATGGCGATGGAAGAAAATTAGTGAAGACCTTGAGCCAACAATGGAATATTCACGGTTGATGATGAACATAAGTTTAGTACAAGTCTTTCGAGTCATTTCTGGATACTTTATAGCTTCTTCTCTATTTCTGTTCTGTGTCTGCTTCCTTTAAATTGTACGCTTACTTGGAACGGTATAACCCTCGTTTGCCTCTCACAGTAACTCATGTGTAGTAACTGCAATTTGCTGATGAAAGTTGTTTTGAAGAAATTTTAGCATCTTACCTACCTATACAATTTTTTTTTTTGTCAAACTCGTTGTTTCATTGTTAGCATCTTACCTACCTATACAATGTCACAGATGCGCGCGCATCTGTGACACAAAATTAACACCGCATCAGTGTAACATAAAATTAACACAGACCCCTCCAACTAAATATTGTTTTTTCTCATTCTATTTCTATAGAACATTGTGGCTCAGTGGCAAGGCCTCTGTTTCATAGTTGGTAGGTTCTGAGTTCACAGTAACAACCCCCTGTATAAAACCTCAAGTATCTCTTTCTTGGACCAAATTAACATTTTTTGTTCTGACCTAATTTATGTAAACACATTTTCTCCTCCCCTATTAACATAAATATTAACTCTCCTTTAATTTAATTATCTTCAGCACTCCCCTTACCCTTCTACCCCTTGGCATTGTAGAATTAAAATGGGTTCAAAATTTAGTGATAAATTTTGAAATTTCTTTAAAAATGTTAGATTAAACCTTACCAATATTAAGAAAAGTCCCGAGGCGAGAGTGCTGCGGAACCCTGCGTAATTTTGTTCACTTATATCGTCAGCCATTTTGAACATTTTTCGTTTTCTGCAAATATCTAGAGAATGGTTAATTTTATCGATTTTTTTTTATTAAACTAAATAAATTTTATACAAGTCTAGCTGTAAACGTTTTTGTCGTATCTCTTACCGTTTCCGAGATATATTTATACTCGCTTTTACAAAAATCAGACTCTGTTTATCCCAAGTGAATGTCGACATTTCCTACAAGTTTGATTCTTTACAATTCTGTGGTATCTCGGATCGTTTTTGAGATATGGATAATAAACCCACGTGTTATATTCTACTACAAGTTTACTACATTACATTTCCTACAAGTTTGATTCTATACATTATTGTGGTATCTCGGATCGTTTTTGAGATATGGATAATAAACCCACTTGTTATATTGTACTACAAGTTTACTACATTACATCTCCTACAGGTTTGATTCTATACATTTTTGTGATATCTCGGATCGTTTTTGAGATATGGATAAAAAAAAACACGTCTTACTTCGTACTACAAGTTTACTACATTACATTTCCTACATGTTTGATTCTATACATTTTTGTGGTATCTCGTATCAATTTTGAGATATGGATAATATAAACCACGTGTCACCCACGTGCCACATTGTACTGCAGGTATTACACACAATTTAAAACCTCAATTATCTTTTATTTCGCATCAAATTAACATTTTTAGTTCTGCCCTAATTTATTTAAACACATTTTCTCCTCCCCTAATTAACATTATTAATAACTCCTATCTCTAATTTAATTCTCTTCAACTTTCCCCCTCCCACACTCCCCTTTGTGTTTATCTGTTAACATAATTTCCTTTTTGAACACCAGTTTATCGCTCCCTTTTCCCCTTCTGTTTTTCTCATTAAATTTTTTTTGTTTGAAAAATCCTTTCGATTTAATCTTGCGGTTAAAAACAACAATTTTGTTTTCTCACCTTTTCTGTGAAGAAATGATTTTGTTTTACTTTCTCATTTTTTTACTTTATTTTTTTAGAAGATAAAGTATTTTTAACGTTAGCCAATGATCATACCACGTTGAATAAATACACCAGTTCCCGTCAGATCACTGAAGTTAAGCAACGTCGGGCGTGGTCAGTACTAGGATGGGTGACCGCTTGGGATCACCAC
>CM022884.1:17057494-17076354 GCA_012654025.1 Pachypsylla venusta
AAAAAAAAAAAAAAAAAAAAAAAAAAAAAAAAAAAAAAAAAAAAAAAAAAAAAAAAAAAAAAAAACACGTCGTCAGAATTACACATCAACGTGTATTTCCTACAGCATCCACCCCGTGCATATTTTGTATAGTATCAAATCCCTCCCAAACTCTTCACTCGCTGTTATCATGTTATTTTTACCTACATTTTTTCCCTACTATAGTTTTTTTTTTAAAGAAAAGAGAAGTCAATTTTCATTTTTTTTTTCCTTAAGTTTTATCGGAAAACTTTTATTCGCATGAAAAAAGTTTTAAAAATATTCAGATCGATAATGTTGAAAACTGGTTTAGTTGAAAACTGGTTTAGTGAAATATTTTTTACTGAACCAGCCATTTCAGGGTTACGAGTTCAAAACCGGGAACGTCGGGCGTGGTCAGTGCTTGGATGGGTAACCGCTTGGGAACACCACGTATCGTTGGCTCTTTTTTCAGGCCCAACCCAGGCTGGGTGAGGTCAATGTGGGTAGCTGGTTTGCAAGTTTCCAGCGAATGGAGGGTAAAACCCCCGTCTTGAATGACCTATGTTAAAGAGTCGATAAGCCAAATTTTAAAAAAAATACACAAAATTCAGAATGGCCGGGTCTGTCGATAATACCCCTCTATAAAACATGGAAATATATCCCAAATCCGGCAGACCGCCCATTTCAATCCCCTGACAAATTTATCCTAATCAATATATTTATTTTGGTCTGATTTCAGCCGCCCATCTCAAAGTATGTACGCCATCGGATGGTAAAACCTGTTGCACGGCTGACATTGAAAACTTTTTCCGAACGCAAGCTAAAAAAGATTTTAAATCAACCCTACATGAACATACTTTAGGATTAGAAACCACGCTCACCCGATCTGCCGGTCAAATTCATGGTAAGTTTATTCAAGAAAATAATTTATTTTAAGTATTTATTAATTTTTATTATGGAATAATATTTTATTTGAAGAAACAGAAGCGCAAAAGAATTAGTAAATTGCAATCTAGGTATGTTTGTGTTATTAGAACACAATTTTGAGGACGTCATATTCACTCAAATATACTAAGCGATAATTAACAATTAAAATATAATGTTACCACTTTTCACTATTGCTCTAGCTACTCAATTGTCCTGAGTTACCTCCAAACACAACCAGATCAAAGTAGAAAATTCGAATAAACCTTTTTCAAATTTTCGACCCGACCCGGATTCGAGCCCGTTATGTCTGGTGCAATCCGAGTGCGATGCATACTCTGACTGACAGTAATTAAAGTAATCCGAGCACAAAAAGACCCTAAATGGGACCCACATACCAAATTTCACCCAAATTAGTAAACGATAAATAGCTGTAGTCCAGTTCACGGCGCGGCGTACCAACGGATTATTTTTATTCGATTTTTGGATTCTTCGTAGATTGAAACATGAAAAAAGAGAGTCCAAGGGTTCCAAATTTATGATTTTCCTTTCAATGATAGAAATGTTCGTTTGAAACACAGAAAATGTGTGTTTGGACCGAGAAACAAAATTTCCTCAAAATCGGTCAATGCTAAATTGAAAAAGAGAGCCACTCACGGTGAGCGATGCAAGGGTGGCGACGGACGAACGTTATTCGATTTTAGGATTCTACGTACAAAAGCATTCACACTAAGCAGTGACAGGATGGCAAGTTATGCCCGCTGATCGTAAGCTCACAGTGACGCACTGTCACAGTCACGTGCCGGTCTAGTATGAACATGGTCCTTCAAATGCCTGGAAGAATATCTTTAGTTTTGACGGGCAGATCACTTGCCGGTCATGGCACTTAGTGTGAATGCTCCTTTAAATATCAACTTTTGAATGGGGATATTTTGTTTTTATTATTATTTACGGACGAATCCGAAGGTTCACTATTGAATAATTTAATAACGAATGAACTAAAAAACCTGAAGAAAAGCAACAACATAAAGCAGTTTTAAGAATAGTTTTGGTTTATTATTTTCAATAATGAACCTTTGGAATCGTCACGAGAAGAAAAAATACCCTCCTCAAAATTCGATATTTTACGTTTCAAGTACGTAGAATCTAAAAATCGAATAAAAAAATTCGTTTGTCCGCCGTAAGCCGTGATGGGCACTTTTGAAACTTAGCGATTTGCATGAAATTTTGTATATAGGTCCCATCTGGGCCCTAATAATTGTGCGTCGAAACTTTTGGGTGCAATCAATCATACCACTGGCGGCTTATACCGCTTTTTATCGATTTTTATTAATCCTGTCTAAAAAAAGAATGGTAAGAGCCAAAGAATTATGTTATGTATGTCAAATTTGGGGTCTAATTACGCCCCACATTTTTTTGGTGGGGGGTATATTTTTTAAGTCAGTTTAATAATAAACCCATGTGTCACTTTGGCAGAGTTTTTTAATTATAAACGGACGAATCCTAAGGTTCAGTATTTAATAACTTAATATAATGAATGAACCTGTAGAAAAGCAACAACATAAAACAGTTTTAAGAAAATTTTTGTTTTTTTGTCTCTTCTGGAAAATCGTAAAAATGCCGGCTAAAGCCGACGGGACGATATGTTAAATTTTGGTTTATTATTTTACATTGTGTTGTCTTCGCCCTGTAAACAGTCTGCTCCTATTTATTATTGTGACACGCTCTGTCAATGCTCTCTCACCTATCTTAATATTAACTGACGACCTTATAAATCAATATCCATCAGAAACAAATAACAAAATATTCAGACGTTTTGTTCTTCAAGCAAGCACACGCTTCATGCAAACTCATAACTTTCATGTTTACAGCTCGTATTTTTTGTCTCCCTTAGTTGCATGTATGCACGACCTGCGTTATCAAAATAGATTTTCCGTGAATTGTTTTCTTCTTCTTTAACTTCGCCTTTTATTTAGGGTTGACGTTGCTTTCCTTAATTCTAGCATGCCAGAACATTTTGTTCTGTAATAATAATAATAGACTTAGTAGACTGCCTTACTAAGTCTCTTATGGGTCTATTTCTGCCAGCAGTAAGTCCTATTATACAGGGTTTGCACTTTCTAGTTGTCCCATAGGATTTCACATGTAAATTTCAACTTATGGCTGGCATATCCTCCCAGTATGTCACAAAATAGAAATGATGGTGATTTTTGGTGTATTTTTTAATTNTTTTTTTTTTTTTTTTTTTTCACGAAAATCGGACCTACGGTTCTGGACTTAGAACCGATCTATGTGGACAAAAGTTTCTTCATAGAATATATTTGATAATTCTGAAAAAAAAAAATGTATGCAGATTATTATTTCCATTTTGTGACATACTGGTAGGATATGCCAGCCATAAGACGAAATTTACATGTAAAATCCTATGGGACAACTAGAAAGTGCAAACCCTGTATGTGATCAAAACTTCATGTACCAGTATGTCCCAGAATGACCGCCCCCCCCCCTCCCCTAACTTTTGAACGGATTATGAATTTTGAAAATCTTTTGGCATAGAAAAAAGGCCACGGCCAATAGAATGGTTATGGTGAGATCCAGGTTCGACCCCCCGGAAGTGACTTTTTATTGACAAAAAGTGTCGATTTCTTAATAAATTTGTATGCTGGAATGGTACAAATATTTTTTGTTCAAACAAAAATCCAAATAAAAATAAAGAATAATATTCCTTTTAATTTTTTCAAAAAAATAATCAGGGGCGAAGCAAAAGGGGTCTAAATTTTGATTTAGTAACCGGCCCCTGGTTTGAGTTTTGATGTATATGTATAGCCTTATTGTGTTCTAAAAAGGTTTCTCATCTACATAAACCATCAAATTGTACATTTTTATTTTCATCCCATCAAATTGTACATTTTTATTTTCATCTATGTTGTAAGGGGACAAGTCAAAACTCATTTTTCTCCTGGAAGGGGTCACCTCCACATATAGAGCAGGGTCACCTTCACAGATAGAGGAAGTGCCACCTCCTCAGATAGATGAATGTTCACCCCCTCAGATAGAGGAGGGGTCAACTCCTCAGATATAGGAAGGGTCACCACCACAGATACAGGAAGGGTCACCTCCACCTTTAAGAGAAGGGTCAACTCTACAGATAAGAGGAAATCATTGTGTTAGATAGACACAGGAATAACGTATTGGAAATTAAAAGATACCGTACAACTGTTTTGAAAACATGTGTAGCATGCAGAGCAGGGGTGAGCTGAATGAGGAATGATATGGGCAACACGAGGAAATATTTGACAGCATTGTAAAAAGTAAAATATCATTCGAAAATACTAGAAAAAGTTCGAATCATTTAAAATATGAGTCTATAGGAGAATGTTGCGTGTGAACTGGGTTGATAAAGTGACAAGTAACCAACATTCTGAATCGTATGGAAAAAAAAACAACAGAAATAATGAACACACTCAAAATAAGGAAATTGCAATATGAAATTTCGCATCTTGTTCTTCGTGGAAAGTCGGAAGGATGAAGAGGTGCTGGAAGAAGAAGAAGAACATCCCGGATGCAAAATTTATGAGAATGGTATTAGGAATCGTTTTCTTCCCTTTAAGAAAAATTTATAAACAAAAGTGAGCTAGCTAGTTTGATTATCCTTATTATAGTTTGATTATCCTTATCCTAGTTTGATTATCCTTATCCTAGTTTGATTATCCTTATCCTAGTTTGATTATCCTTATTCTAGTTTGATTATCCTTATTCTAGTTTGATTATCCTTATCCTAGTTTGATTATCCTTATACTAGTTTGATTATCCTTATTCTAGTTTGATCGCAAACATCCAGCAGTGGACAATGCACAAAAAGAAGAGAATGAACTCTTCTTTTACCATTTCACAATTCTATTTGGGGTCGGCGTTGCCTTCCTAAATTCTACACTGCCAAAACGTTCTTTTCAACGCCTACTCTATTTAGCTGAACCCTCTCCTGGCAGGGTAACCCTCGCTTTCTCCTCACAGTATCTATATTGACTGAAATTTGCTGATGACCTTTTATCATTAGTTTAAAGCATATTTTTTTAAAGGCTGGAAGCCCCTCCTAACAGCAAAACTTCTGTATGTACACATTGTACACGGGCTTAGGACCGTCATTAATAAGGGTGGCTTGCATTTCATTTTCGATTTTGAATCGGAGTTTTTTTAAAGGCTGTATGCCGTTCTTAACAACAAACCTTATTTTCACGGACTTAGAATCGTCACCGAATACATTTTTCTTGCTCCCCTCGGTGGCTACATTAAGAAGAAGATGATATAAAACATTTTAATCGAAAGGATTTAAATTCCCCTTTGGAGTAGTGTAGAAGTCAAAATGAAACATATCAAAAGGCTCTCCAAAAAAAGGTTATTCAAAACGTCCTAAAGAGAGAGAGAAAAATCAAACAAATAAAACCTTGTTTGTATTGCAGAAACAAAATGTCAAAAATGTCACATGCCGAAAACTTTTTTTAAACGAACCTTTCAGACCTTAAAACCCCTCGGGACCTTAATTTTATAAAGTTTCAATGAGGTCATCAACAGTGTTGACCGAGTTCAAGTATACATTTTTACTTTCCTTATCCTATAAAAAAGAAAATATTGTAATGGGGTGAAATTTTCGATGCCGAGTTTTCAATGCCAAAACACGTGTTGGGGTCCCCAGAGCCCAAATTACGAGTTTCAGCCATTGGTGATGCGTGTGTGTGTCCGTCTGTTTGTGAACAAGATATCTCAAGAACGGCAAGTGCTAGAGACTTGAAAATCTTGATATTTGGTATTTATGTCAGTTTTATGCCATGCACGGTAAAATAAGCTTTTGGTGGAAATTGAATATACCGTTGGCGGTTTTATGCCGCTTTTTAGCGGTTTTCGCATATCCTGCTTGAGAATGGTAATTTTTTAACTATCTTTAAAAAAAAAGTAGGTAATTATCGTTTTACGAGGACCTTTCGTGGTCCTTTATTTTATGGCCCTACAGACACTTCTGTGCGGGAGCGTCTCCGTCGCCACCCTGATGAGGTAAAACGTTCAACCCAAAATATTGAGAAAAGGGTCAGTCAAAGAAAAAAAAAGAATAGACTTTTTGTGGAATGTTTGAATAATCTCAATTTCCAATAAATTGTTTTAATTAAAATTAAAAAGACAAATTTGGTTTTGAAAATATTCGAACTTTTGAATTTAATTACATGTTATCAATAATAAAGGTGCATGAGGGGAAACCCCAATTTCGACAAAATGGAATTGGCCTTATCATTTGACGTTTTCGGAGACATTCATTCTGTATTTGGACGTTTTGACTTTGATAGCGCAGCACAATATAACCTCGAAAAAAATAGATTTGTGGAATGGTTGTATGTCCTCATTTATTAACCCTTGAAAGGTGTTTTTTCTTTTTTAAATGTTAGAAGTGGCGATGAGTATTTTTCTACAAATTTCTTAGCCAGTGTCTATGACACGTTGAATACACCAGTTCAACGGTGTATTCAACGTTAAATACACCGTTAAACGTCTAACCGGTTAAAGACATTTAACCGGTTAGACGTTGTACCATGTGGGTCTCCACATGGGTTCGCTATTTTCCCTCGTGATTCTGGCTATTTTTCCGCCTAAACCCAGGCTGGGTTAGCACAGTGTATGTAGGTGGTTTGCTACTTTCCAGCGAATGGAGGGTAAAACCCCTTTCTCAAATGATCAATAGATGTTAAAGAGACGTTAATAATAATAAAAATAATATTAAATACTGAAAAATATAATATGCAATGAGGATGATGTATAGTGGATCAGGAGATCATTTTGTCAATTAACAGAGCAAACCAGATTGTTTCGGTATAGATCAAGTTAAACCAATCAATTCCTCTCCCGGATTGGGGTTGGTTTGCCCCGCTTTCTTAGTTTGTTTTCTTTTTGAAGACTTGTCTGGTTAGACGTTTATCTTTAACTAGATGGTTCATCGGCCCTCCGATACGATTCTTATTGGAAGAAAGACGATTTGGGGGAATCTGTATATGTGCCGACATTGGCCTATAAGAAGTGTCTTATACTCTTAGGTTTTGTCAAAGACTTGAGAGACATGGCCTTTCTGGGTGGCTAGTATTTTCTAAATTCTATTTTACTTGATCCCAATTTTGAACTTGTACTCTGGAATGGCTGGTCATAATTTTTGTCAACGATGCCCTAAATTAAGGATTAAGAACCTAAAACTTTCTCGATAATGGTTTGACATATTTTAGTTTTGATAATTTTCCTGGATTCCTAGATCATCTATGTTTATGGTCGCCCCCAAGTATTGCGCAAAGACCGAAGAAGTGTTGAAAGAAGTATCCTTTGGTTGAAAACCCTGAATCTCATGCTTCGCCCAATCTCCAATAGGGCTTTGCAAAGGTGCAGCCCACAAATATAAAAATTGTCAACATTCGTCGAAGGGATGGGCACTAGAGGAAGAAGTATTGCACTATTTGTATTCAAAAATACATCAAATTTGGATTTTTGGATGCTCCCAATACATTTGGTGAAGAACTCTTAATCTGATCTGATGAGGGTACCCTACACATTACCATCTATACATAAAAAGACAATGCACTTAATATTGGCTAGCATTCAACAAAACTTCATTGTGAATTACATTCAGGAATCTGGTCAAACCAGTACTAAGAATACAAGTTCAGAGCGCATTGCAACAGGCTGGGAGACGGAATGCATTCCTAACCCACAGTCATCGACAGAATACAACAAGTTCAGAGCGCATTGCAACAGGCTGGGAGACGGAATGCATTCCTAACCCACAGTCATCGACAGAATACAACAAGTTCAGAGCGCATTGCAACAGGCGGGGAGACGGAATGCATTCCTAACCCACAGTCATCGACAGAATACAACAAGTTCAGAGCGCATTGCAACAGGCGGGGAGACGGAATGCATTCCTAACCCACAGTCATCGACAGAATACAACAAGTTCAGAGCGCATTGCAACAGGCGGGGAGACGGAATGCATTCCTAACCCACAGTCATCGACAGAATACAACAAGTTCAGAGCGCATTGCAACAGGCGGGGAGACGGAATGCATTCCTAACCCACAGTCATCGACAGAATACAACAAGTTCAGAGCGCATTGCAACAGGCGGGGAGACGGAATGCATTCCTAACCCACAGTCATCGACAGAATACAACAAGTTCAGAGCGCATTGCAACAGGCGGGGAGACGGAATGCATTCCTAACCCACAGTCATCGACAGAATACAACAAGTTCAGAGCGCATTGCAACAGGCGGGGAGACGGAATGCATTCCTAACCCACAGTCATCGACAGAATACAACAAGTTCAGAGCGCATTGCAACAGGCGGGGAGACGGAATGCATTCCTAACCCACAGTCATCGACAGAACACAACAAGTTCAGAGCGCATTGCAACAGGCGGCGAGGCGGAATGCATTCCTAACCCACAGTCATCGACAGAACACAACAAGTTCAGATCGCATTGCAACAGGCGGGAAGTCGGAATACATTCCTAAACCACAGTAATCGACAGAACACAACAAGTTCAGATCGCATTGCAACAGGCGGGAAGTCGGAATACATTCCTAAACCACAGTAATCGACAGAACACAACAAGTTCAGATCGCATTGCAACAGGCGGGAAGTCGGAATACATTCCTAAACCACAGTCATCAACAGAACACAACAAGTTCAGAGCGCATTGCAACAGGCTGGGAGTCGGAATACATTCCTAAACCACAGTCATCAACAGAACACAACAAGTTCAGAGCGCATTGCAACATGCGGAGAGAGAGAGAATGCATTCTTAAATCTTACAAACATTTTAGGTATAATAAAACTTACGTTTCGTGACCGGCTGTTTCCACAAATGCGTCACATGCAGGGCTTACCCCCGGTACCAATTGAAGGTCTTCCAAGTGCTTTGACATTTGTGAGGAAAAAGTATCTTCGAGTACACATGGTTCTTCAGTCTTGGGCGGATAAACTGGTATCTTTTCTAATTCTAAACGAAGCCACATTCACAAAAGACACTTTCGTCCATTGGTTGAAAACCATATTACTTCATGTTAGACTTGCAAGTCGTCAACTCAGATTGGAAGCAGTTTAGGGAGCCCCAAGTTGTACAGGACTGAGATTCACCAGGAAAAAGTTCCTCTCTTCGGTTGAACGGGATTTGGGCTCTTGCTTCCAGATTTGAAAACCATTTTCACATCCAAAACTCGAGCTCGGCAAAAGTCCCGTGGACCACGGATGAACGGTTTCTATTATTCCAATTTTAGATTGTACATACCTAGAACCATAAATTAGATAAAATTTTAGGGGTGTTATTTTTCTCGCGGTCGATTCCATTGAAAATAATAAAGAAATTAGGGATGGGATTTTCGACTCACCAATATGAGTCGACTCTCGATCTCGACTATTATCGAGTGACAATTTTCAAAAACACCTTATTTGATCAGACAAACATAATAAAAACAATTGACAAAAGGGGTATCCACCAAATAAACGTCTCCAACTTCGTGAATACATTAAAAAGACATCACAATCAATGCGTCACCAGAATAAAAGAACATTTTCCTTCAGTAAACAACAAACACCCGGAAAAATATTTCTCCCTTTATTATCTTTATCACTCAACAAAAAAAAAGCTACTCGTAAGTCGACTCTTTGAAGGGTCGACTCATTTCAAAAAGATGATTCGACTCGTGAGTTAG
This sequence comes from Pachypsylla venusta, assembly GCA_012654025.1. Taxonomy (NCBI): domain Eukaryota; kingdom Metazoa; phylum Arthropoda; class Insecta; order Hemiptera; family Aphalaridae; genus Pachypsylla; species Pachypsylla venusta. Next base: position 17,067,157 of record CM022884.1, read on the forward strand.
TCGAATCACGAGTCGACTCATGACTCGACTCGTGGATGACTAGCCCATCCCTAAAAGAAATAAACAGAGATGCTAATATTGAATACAATACCAAATCCCAGATTTTCGATTTATTACATTCAATAATCTAATAATAAGCCCTGCATAGCTTTTTATAATCCAAAATTGAAAATAATAAACCAAAATGGAAGTCTCGCACCTTTCATCCCCTCCACAAACACAACATAGCCCCAGATTATCATTAGCAACTCCAATGAAATGGCTGCTGATAGAAAAATATTGAAAACAAATATAGACAAAGATATTGAGAGCCCAAACTTTCTAATGCCTACTTTGAATATGAATTGCAAACTAAACGCAGTAATAATCCCAGGGATGCGATGATACAAAATGACAAAATTTCAAAAGAAAATTTCATTCCATTTTATTTTAAAAAACTCATTATACAAAAGAAATTTAATTAAATTTTCAGCAGTTCAAAGTGAACCGAAATGAACAAAAAGGCGAATACCGGCCTTTGAAATATTTTTTGTTTTTATTAAAAGCAAGAAGACAAAAGGACAAGGCTTTTATAATTTAATTTCATTAATAATTCAATTGATAAAATGTACGGACGAATCAATAAATCTCTCAAAAAAAAAATATCATTGAAAAAAGGCCAAGTTCCACCCACGCAATCAAAAAAAAAAAAATCACTTTAGAAGTAGTAATATCTATTATTGGGGTCAAGTTTATTGTTGCTGCTTTATATCTAGCACCAAAATTTACTATTGCTTGTTCTTCTGTCTCAATTCTCTTATACCTACTTTACACTTGGTCAGTTTTTTCTAAGGGAATTTTCTAAGCTACGGAATGTATGTTCAAAATTTCAATGACCTATCCCCTGTAGAACCGGATATCTGACGGTGTGAAAAATCTGGTGAATTGCTTCGTGTAAAGATACACTGTTGTTTTCTAGAACTTGACCGTGCGCTCAGATAATTCAGTAATTTTGGTTTATATTTTCAATAAGGAAAGTTTGGAAACCCCAAAAAGAAGGCCAAATATTTGATCTTTACTTTATGTTTTGGGTTCTTGTCAGATTCTGAACGACTATAATACCGTTGGCAGATTTCACGAATCTTCCGTAAAAAGAGTACGGGGTATCCGTTAATTGAAATTTTGTAAGTACATTGTATAATTATGTTAATTGTAGTAGCAGTCGCGCCACGAAACTTTAACTTCGAATATATCTTTTCAGTCTTTTGCTTTCTGACGGTTTTTCCTGCCTGCCTATTTATAGAACGGCAGGAGCAGTGCGATGTCAAACTCAAATTTTAGTCTCGGGAGACCTCAAGACATATTTTGGTAATGAAAATTCGACATCTAAAATTTCAATAAGAAAGTATTTTTCTTTTTCTTTAACTTCACATTTTCCCAATTCTATTTGGGCTCGGCTTTGCCTTACTTAATTCTACCATGCCACAACCTTCTGTTCTGTGCCTACTCTCTTAGCTGTACCCTTCTTTTCCTTATGCTAAAAGTTTTCTTCTTCTGTAATTTCACATTTTCCCAATTCTATTTGAGGTCGGCGTTGCCTTCCTTAATTCTACCATGCCACAACTTTTTGTTCGGTGCCTACTCTCTTTAGCTGTACCCTTTCCTTGTATGGCGACTTGTGGACTCTCGCTTGCTTTTCACAGTATCTATGGAAACTGCGTAGAAACTCGCACATTGCTGATAACCTTTCATCATTGGTTTGAAGCAGAGTTTTTTAAAGACTGGATGCCTTTCCGACACCAAACCTTCTGTATTCAGCTTATTTGGCATTGTACCGTCACCGAAATGAAGCTGGCTTGTTCTCCTCGCTGGCTACATTTCCCAACACCAAACCTTCTGTATTCAGCTTATTTGGCATGGGACCATCACCTAATGAAGCTAGCTTGCTCTCCTCGGTGGCTACATTTCCTAACACCAAACCTTCTGTATTTAGCTTCTTTGGCATATGACCGTCATCTAATGAAGCTGATTTGTTACCCCATGTGCCTACATTACTTTCTTCTTTTACAGCCAAGGAAAGTCGTGTGAGATTCACATGAGATTTTTTTCACCTAAAATTTGTGGAACCACACCAAACATGAACAAATTAATTTAGAGGAAGCCTTGTCTCATAACAAAAAACAATATTGTCTCAATTTTCGATAATATTAAAGAAAACTTATTAAAATACCTATCTAATACAAACATAAAAATAATGTAAACATAAATTTTGCCTAAAATTGAAAATTGAAAGTAAACGCAGAAAAAGAAGCATTAAATTTCTTATATTGTTCATTATTATTAAAATACATTGCAAAGCGTGTCTTTTACTTTTCTCATTCTTGAAATAGAGAAGTATTGTAATGGGCTGAAATTTTCGATGTCGAGTTTTTAATGCCTAAACACGTTTTCAGGTCCCCCAGAGCCCGAATTATGAGTTCATGCCTGTGTGAGTCTGTAAACAAGATATCTACTTTTATTGTATTTCATTTTTGTGCCAAAGACAAACCACGTAGCTTTTGGTTCAACTCTATTTATATTGAGGCAGAATAGAATAGAAATAATAATTCATGAAAATAATCGGACTACACCAACAACAAACGGGCGGGGACAAATCTAATACGCCGGCGCGATTTTATTTCTGGACCTCTCATGTGTCGTATAAATGTTCGGCCCTGATAGAAACAGCTGGAGTGTTGGATATCCTTTATCTTAGAACAATTAACAAACACATCTTCTTTCCATGCGCGGATATAGGGGAGGGCCCGTGGGGCACGTGCCCCCCCCCAATTTTTTTAAGCGGGCGGTGTTTCTCAAATTTCATTATACCTCATCACATAATTTTAAAAAAAAATCAAATGAATGGTGATCCGCTGTGTCTTTTATTCCATTGAAACTATTGAGAGGTGGGGGCAGGCCTAAATATTTCCCCCCTAAATAAATCCCAATCCTGAGACTAAATAGAAATACGTAAATAAAAAATCGTCAAAAATTCTGTCATCCGTCATGGCACTTTTTTTTTGTCATCACACTTATAAAATCGCTTATCATTATCACCCTTATGAAAGGTATTTTTGGTAAGCTCTACAGCTTTTAACAAATTAGGTATCGTATACCTTTATAAACATTGCATTAAAAAGTATTGCCCAGGACTCAAAACCCTGGTCTCTAGATTGTGCGGTTGTGCCCCCCCCCCCCNTGTGTGATTGTGCCCCCCCCCCCAAAAAAAAACAAGAGGGCCATATCTGCGCATGCTTCTTTCTTAATTTCCTTACAAACCTGGTCCGCACAAGTTCATCGGACCAAACTGAAATCAATGAATCTGTTTTAATATTATGAAAATGAACTTTGGACCACCTGTCTAGACTGACGTATACAGACCACCAGGCGCGGGGCTTGATCTTGTAAAGATTGACCTAAAGCTAAAGCGTATTCATGGTTATGAAATGTTTGTTTATATTATGAAGCGAGATGGAAAATTAATATATTATCTTTGCTTTCTAATGGATCATCAATAGGACTTGACATGAGGAACAGTGTAGAATTCATGAGTGAACTGTTAGCGAGATGGAAAATTAATATATTATCTTTGCTTTCTAATGGATCATCAATAGGATTTGACATGAGGAACAGTGTAGAATTCATGAGTGAACTGTCAGCGAGATGGAAAATTAATATATTATCTTTGCTTCCCAATGGATCATCAATTGGATTTGACATGAGGAACAGTGTAGAATTCATGAGTGAACTGTTCAATGTTGAACACAAATGTGGAATTCAATGTAGAATCATTCGATTAGGGGCTTAGTATGCATGAAAAACTATTGTATTCTCAGTTCTTTTCGAGTGAACTATTTATTGCATTTTCAGTTCTTTTCGAATGAACTATTGTATTTTCAGTTCTTTTCGAGTAAACTGTTGCATTCTCATTTCTTTCCGAGTGATCTATTTATTGCATTTTCAGTTCTTTTCGAATGAACTATTGTATTTTCAGTTCTTTTCGAGTAAACTATTGCATTCTCATTTCTTTCTGAGTGATCTATTTATTGCATTTTCAGTTCATTTCGAATGAACTATTGTATTTTCAGTTCTTTTCGAGTAAACTATTGCATTCTCATTTCTTTCCGAGTGATCTATTTATTGTATTTTCAGTTCTTTTCGATTGAACTATTGTACTTTCAGCTCTTTTCGAGTAAACTATTGCATTCTCATTTCTTTTCGAATGAACTATTGTATTTTCAGTTCTTTTCGAGTGAACTATTGTATTTTCAGATTTTTTTTCGAGTGAACTATTTATTGCATTTTCAGTTCTTTTCGAGTAAATTATTTATTGCATTTTCATTTCTTTTTGAAGGAACTATTGTATTTTCAGTTCTTTTTGAATTAACTATTGTATTTTCAGTTCTTTTCGAGTAACTTATTGCATTCTCAATGCTTTTCGAGTGAACTATTTATTGCATTCTCAATTCTTTTCGAGTGAACTATTTATTGAATTTTCAGTTCTTTTCGAGTAAACTATTGCATTTTCAGTTCTTTTCGAATGAACTATTGTACTTTCAGTTCTTTTCGAGTAAATTATTGCATTCTCAATGCTTTTCGAGTGAACTATCTATTGCATTCTCAATGCTTTTCGAGTGAACTATTTATTGCATTTTCAGTTCTTTTCGATTGAACTATTTCATTCTCAGTTCTTTTCGAGTGAACTTTTGTATTTCTCAGAGTGAACTAAATATATTGTCCTAGTCAATATGTCAGCAAAATTATAATAAATATGATAACACGATACTTGACTCTGGTTTATAAACAATTTGAACAGAACGCATGATCGTCGTCATCGTGTGAGGTCCGCGCGGTCCAAGTCTACTTCAGACATACAATTCGTATCAATTCATAATCTATCTACAGATCTACACTAATAAAACTCAATGGAACGATACATGTTTGTGTGAATAATCAGTATTTGAGTATGTATGTATCACTAAATGTTTAGCCAAAACTGTAACAAATATCAAAAAATTGATGTTAATGCCCCCCCCCCCCGGCTACACACACAAAACCTTAGGCTAAAACTCCAGGAAAATTATCAAAATTGAAAAATGATTCGACATTTTTTACGGCCGATTTTTCAATTTTGATCAAATGCAGCCTTTCACGATCCGATATCTTAAATTTTGTCACGACAACATATTTAGGTGGCCTTTTAAACATTACACCAGTTCCCGTCAGAACTGGTGTAAAATTAATGTTTAAAAGGCCACCTTTTCAGTTGCATAAATTAAAATGGACCACTCTGTATGACTATGATTCATAAAGGGACATCAGCCTCATCATGTCATCTGCATATTATGATGATTTAGTTGTGCTGAAATTCAATTCATTTTCAACAAACATAATTATCGTCATTCTATTATTATTTCATTTGTTTTAATCTACAAGATTCTCGCTTAATTAGTTCAATTCAATCTATCATACATATTATAGAGATAGATATAGTCATGCTTAATCGAATGGTAACAATGAATTGTTCCCACCCCAAAGATGTATGAGTGACGTTTGAAATGAAAGGTATAGTCATGCTTAATCGAATGGTAACAATGAATTTTTCCCACCCCAAAGATGTATGAGTGACGTTTGAAACGAAAGGTATCGTCATGCTTAATCGAATATTAACAATGAATTTTTCCCACCCCAAGTATGCATGTGTGACGTATCAAACGAAAGGTCTCGTCATGCTTAATCGAATGGTAACAATGAATTGTTCCCACTTTAAAGATATATGTGTGACATATCAAACGAAAGGTCTCGTCATGCTTTATAGAATGGTAACAATGAGTTTTTCCCACCCCAAGTATGCATGTGTGACGTATCAAACGAAAGGTCTCGTCGTGCTTAATCGAATGATAACAATGAATTTTTCCCACCCCAAGTATGCATGTGTGACGTATCAAACGAAAGGTCTCGTCGTGCTTAATCGAATGGTAACAATGAATTGTCCCCACCTTAAAGATATATGTGTGACATATCAAACGAAAGGTCTCGTCATTCCGGAACGAAATGTCTCGTCGAATGGTAAAAATGGAAAAAAAATATCCATGATAAAGCATACTCTATATCGTGTGTCGCGAATTCATACTCTACATAATTTGGAAAAGAATATCATTTTTCCAGACTAACGAGACCTTTCGTTTGATACGTCACACTTGAGTCTTTGAAGTAGTGAAATTCACGACACTGAGAAAAAACAACACTCGAATGTAGAATTTGATGGAGAATTCGATTATGTAAAACAAGTAGGTCTATTTTATTGAGAGAGGAAAAAAGCGAAAGGCCTTTAAAAAACCTTGAAGCTGTACTCACACTGGCGTACATTAGAATGGACCACCCTGTATGCATTGATACATATATATCCTATCTGAACCATATATTCCTACATCTTCTGTTCCCCAAGGTAACCTTTTAGGTAACATCTTTTTCCTCATCATGATAGACGGCATCACAATGTATCGTATCAATACAGTACGTCAGTTTGACAATGGACCATCACACTGTATGCATTGATACATATATTATGTATCAATACATATCGATAATTAAATTGTTTATCCATGTGGAAAATGGAAAATGAGTTATTCTACAATCTACATCATTACAATGCCGTGGACTGTAAATAATAAATACACAAAATGTAAATAGAACAGAGTTCGATACTTCGATATGTAAATATTAAATTAGGAAAGAGGTGTTTTAAGCTATATTCAGATGAACGCGCGGTAAAACGAACCGCGCGGCACAAGATCTATGTAAATAGTGCATATTGTCTACATGATCGCGCGGTACTAGTTCTACAAACTTGCCTGAAGGCCCATTTACACTGCCCGAGCATTCGTCGCGAACAGAGGTGGAGGTGACGAACAAGTGTAAATGGGCCTCTATAGTTCGTAATGAGTTTTGGTCAAGCACAAGTGGGTCTTACTCAGGAACCGAATTGTACAGGTGCTTCAATGTCATTTCAATTGGTCAAGCACAAGTGGGTCTTACTCAGGAACCGAATTGTACAGTTGCTTCACTGTCACTATGTACTCATGTTCTCGGGATGGCACCAGAACGATCTGACCGCATACCATCACAGATCCAGTCAAGGGTGATCTAAAACTTTTAAGTAGCCTCAAATCGACCAATTTCTACCATTTTTCCTTTTAAAATGGGTCAAGTCCTCGACTTATTGAAATCAAATTTAAGCGACGGAAGAGACGTAGTGACATTTTTGGGTGGGTTTTAATAAAACATTAAAACCCACCAAAAAATGTCGGCGCCCTGGACGAACTTTAAGTCGTGCCAACGATCATACCACGTTGAATACACCAGTTCCCGTCAGATCACTGAAGTTAAGCAACGTCCGGGCGTGGTCAGTACTTGGATGGGTGACCGCTTGGGAACACCACGTATCGTTGGCTTTTTTCGGCCCAACCCAGGCTGTGTGAGGTCAATGTGGGTAGCTGGTTTGCAAGTTTCCAGCGAATGGAGGGTAAAACCCCCGTCTTGAATGACCAATAGATGTTAAAGAGACGTTAAGCCAAATTAAAAAAAAAAAATTGGACCCAAAAGCAATATTACTCAGGAATATCCAACACTTTGGACCTAAAAGATCCCTCAAAAGTATAAGTTGCTGTTGGACGCAGATTAAACTCAGTCAGGGGGCTCTTTAGGACATGTATAATCCCACAGAGGAATTTAGCACCGCAGTTGGCTAAATTGTTCCTTGGTGCCATATAAGCTTCCCGTAGTTGGATGATTAAAATATTTTAAGCAATTCTACCGAAAAGTTTGCGGGAGGGGATTTCTGAAAGAAAAATTTAGAGGCCCCTAGTCAAACTTTGCGTGGGGCGTAACATGTCTTCACTTACCGCCTTTTTCCCCCTCTGTTTTACGTAAATGGGTTGATCATATGATGGTGTAATGGTAAGACGCTCTCACTGATAAACTGTAGGACGTGGGTTCAATCCCAGCAAAACTCTGGAATTTTCATTCTCATGAATTTGAGATATTTACCACTATTGGAGGACATGGAAGGGGTCGGGATTATCAACATCTAGTCCGGCGTTCTCAGAGTAGCATTATATGCTACCTAAATTCTGGGTAGCATATTAAAATATTGTAAGCAGCCAATATTTTAATTACCTTTCCACCACCATCACTTTCCGTGATTGACATGGAAATTAAGTGCAGAAATAGTGAATTTAGAGCTTATTTGAGGTAGTGTTTCCGTTGGCAGCTGAATGCATCGGATGAATGCAGTTCGGGGGTGACAATGAGGTCAATGGAAAATCAATCGAAACGTTGCAGAAAAATAAAAACGAGTATCCAGAGCATGTACCATGCATTGGTACATGCAGGCCCACCGAAAAGGGGGGAATCCTCCTGGGTCCAGGGTTTTCGGAGGGGTCCGGAATTCCAAGGTGCTAAAAAAATTGTCTGTTTAGCTTTTACCGCCCCGATTATCTACCTAATCTTAATATATAAATCAGAAATTTGTGTGTACCTATGAGGGGTTGTCTGTTACAATACCACAGCCCAAACGGTAGCAGATACCAAAAAATTGACGGGAATGGACCCCCCAAAATCATGATCTATGACCACAGGAAAATTATCAGAACTAAAATATGTCAAACCGTTTTCGAGTTACGGCCANAGTAGATGCCTGAGAAGGTAAATTGGACACTATTAGAGTTTATTTTCCCTTTTCTGTCAGTCTGTTGATGACGTCATCGTACAGAATGTTAGTAGATGCTTGAGAAGGTAAATTGGACACTATTAGGTTTTGTTTTCCTTTTTCTGTCAGTCTGTTGATGACGTCATCGTACAGAATATTAGTAGATGCCTGAGAAGGTAAATTGGACACTATTAGAGTTTTTTTTCCCTTTTCTGTCAGTCTGTAAATGACGTCATCGTACAGAATGTTAGTAGATGCCTGAGAAGGTAAATTGGACACTATTAGAGTTTATTTTCCCTTTTCTGTCAGTCTGTTGATGACGTCATCGTACAGAATGTTAGTAGATGCTTGAGAAGGTAAATTGGACACTATTAGGTTTTGTTTTCCTTTTTCTGTCAGTCTGTTGATGACGTCATCGTACAGAATATTAGTAGATGCCTGAGAAGGTAAATTGGACACTATTAGAGTTT
>CM022884.1:17086892-17102793 GCA_012654025.1 Pachypsylla venusta
CGTCACCTAATGAAGCTGACTTGCTCTCCTCGCTGGCTACATTTCCTAACACCAAACCTTCTGTATTTACAAGGGATTAGGACCGTCACCTAATGAAGCTGACTTGCTCTCCTCGCTGGCTACATTTCCTAACACCAAACCTTCTGTATTTACAAGGGATTAGGACCGTCACCTAATGAAGCTGTCTTGCTCCCCTCGGTGGATCCATAACAATTTTAGCCAAAAATGATTCTACAGCAAGAGGAAAAGATGCATACCAATTTTTAGGGCATCAGCCAGTCTTCTACATTTATTTGATTATGTTTACAGATTAACGAAGTTGTTCATATATTATACAAATTAAACACCAAAACTAACAAATTAGAGCTGAACGAACAAAAAGGCCATTAAAACAGCATGCTACCTACCGTGAGTGTATTCAACTTCAAACAAAATCAAAATAACTCCGAAATGTTCACATGGCATCACACAATATGTAGTTGGTTTTGTATTTTTATTAATATGAAATAAATATATATGAAATGAAGCTGGCTTGATCCCCTCGGTGGCAACATTTCCTAACACCAAATCTTCTGCAATTATACGGGCTTAGGACCGTCACCTAATGAAGCTGGCTTGATCCCCTCGGTGGCAATATTGTTAAAAATATTGAGCAATAAAAACTTGAAATCAATGCACAACAACAAGAATTTGATCTTAAAAACAGAATGCAAAAAAATAGCAAAAAAAAAAAGTGAGAGTTTAGTGAAGCAGCAATAGGGCATGGCGCTTACATTGATCAGATTGAGTAGAACAAAGAAATAGCTTTGTTTTTTATATTAATAAAAAACCTGCCCCAAACATTAAAGTCAGGTTGTTAAAATATACAATCTGCATTCCTGCGTAAACCATTCTTTGATATTCAGTAAACCATCTTGGGTAGACAATGTTGCAGAGCAGCGCTTTGAACGCATTCCTTCTTTTATAATAATAAAATATGTACTTGGACTTTTATACATTTAATATGTAAACATGGATGTTGTTGGCGGAGCGATTTCTTCTTTGACTTCAACCTATCTTAATTATATTTGGGGTCGACACTGGTTTCCTTTTTCTATAAAATGCCACGCAGGAACGTAGACAGAAAATCTGGGCCGGGGGAAAAAATTTACGGGCCCCTCTATTATTCTTCCATCTAAAATCATGGTCTACTCGTAGGCAGTAATAAGAATATAAAAATAGGCAATTCACTTAGTTAATGTTTAAGAAATATACCAATAATTATGATTGCTGTACAAGCTGAAAGGTCGAACTATATTTTAAAATCAATGTTCTGCAATAGCCATTGTCCTATATTAGTCCACTATCGATAAAATTCTACTTTTATATTAGTCCACTATCTCTAAACTTCTGATTTTATGTGTTTGAAAATTTTTCAAAACTTTTAAATTGATTTATTTATTATTCAGAAAAAAACTTGAAAAATTTCATTATGATAATTTTCCCACCGGGCCAGGAAATAACGGGCCGGGGGGATTCCCCCTATTTCCCCCTCCTCTAGTCGGGCCTGATGCTATAACCTTTGGTTCGATGTCTACTCTCTTTAGCTGTAACTCTTTCCTGGCACCCTAACTTTTTTTTTTTAAATTTTGCCAAATTTGAAATCACCGCCATCCAAAACTAGGATTTAGTGTCCATCCACTTTTTGTTCGGTCACACAAAAGTCAGCGAGTGACGTTGATGGTTTTCCAAAATTGACTTTCTTCATCCTGCAATTTGGCTATGTTTGGTAATAAGTAATGAAAAAATCGAATGTTCAAGTGGGAGCAATTAAGTTACCGCCAAAAATGACGCGTTTCAGCGGGTATTTTTGCATTTTTTTATGCCCCCGCTTAATATTAGCTGAAGGGTTAAGAACCTTTCACACAATGTTCTGAAATCAACAAAAATACTAAGGAGGGACAGAAGCAAAATTAGATAATTCACCAACCAAGTTTGCTACCACGGGCGCGAGAGGGGTAATTTCGCGATCTAGAATTTGTTGTTGAATTTCGTAACCGTACCGAAGCACAGTAAAACAGCTAGTTGCATATAAAATCCATTGTACTAAATATTCTCTCAGGCATTTGATTGCTTGTGTTGAATGCACCGCACACTGAACAATTCACATGTCATCCTGTATGCACTTATAAATAAATTGCATATAAAATCCATTGCACTAAATATCATCTCTTGCTTGTGTTGTGAACTTTTACATTAAAGTACCAACGGATTATCGCAGGCATCACATTCCTCAGGAGGAACAAACTAGTTATTGGATAGCTCACTCCTAACTCAACCAACTAACAAGTGAATTTGGTTACTAACTTGGAAATGTGAGTGCATGCTACTGATCAAGTCAATATCAAACATCGAGTGAGAACAAATGGAAACGTCAGAAAATAATCAACGAAATAAATCGATCGAATTAGAAGAAATGAAAACATCAGAAAATAATGAACGAAATAAATCAATCGAGTTGGAAGAAATGGAAACATCTCTAAATAATCAACGAAATAAATCGATCGAGTTAGAAGAAATGGAAAAATCAGAAAATAATCAACGAAATGAATCAATCGAGTTGGAAGAAATGGAAACATCTCTAAATAATCAACGAAATAAATCGATCGAGTTAGAAGAAATGGAAAAATCAGAAAATAATCAACGAAATGAATCAATCGAGTTGGAAGAAATGGAAACATCTCTAAATAATCAACGAAATAAATCGATCGAGTTAGAAGAAATGGAAAAATCAGAAAATAATCAACGAAATGAATCAATCGAGTTGGAAGAAATGGAAACATCTCTAAATAATCAACGAAATAAATCGATCGAGTTAGAAGAAATGGAAAAATCAGAAAATAATCAACGAAATGAATCAATCGAGTTGGAAGAAATGGAAACATCTCTAAATAATCAACGAAATAAATCGATCGAGTTAGAAGAAATGGAAAAATCAGAAAATAATCAACGAAATGAATCAATCGAGTTGGAAGAAATGGAAACATCTCTAAATAATCAACGAAATAAATCGATCGAGTTAGAAGAAATGGAAAAATCAGAAAATAATCAACGAAATGAATCAATCGAGTTGGAAGAAATGGAAACATCTCTAAATAATCAACGAAATAAATCGATCGAGTTAGAAGAAATGGAAAAATCAGAAAATAATCAACGAAATGAATCAATCGAGTTGGAAGAAATGGAAACATCTCTAAATAATCAACGAAATAAATCGATCGAGTTAGAAGAAATGGAAAAATCAGAAAATAATCAACGAAATGAATCAATCGAGTTGGAAGAAATGGAAACATCTCTAAATAATCAACGAANCCAAACCTTCTGTATTTACACGGGCTTAGGACTGTCACCTAAAGACCTAATGGAATATGGAGAGATGAAACCAGAGATGTTGCGGGAACAAGATGGCAGGCTGGATGCCCTTCCTAACACCAAACCTTGTGTGTTTACACGGGCTTAGGACCGTCACCTAAAGACCTAAAGGAAGATGGAGGGATGAAATCAGAGATGTTGCGGGAACAAGATGGCAGGCTGGATGCCCTTCCTAACACCAAAACTTGTGTATTTACACGGGCTTAGGACTGTCACCTAAAAACCGAGAGGAAGATGGAGAGATGTTGCGGGAACAAGATGGCAGGCTGGATGCCCTTCCTAACACCAAACCTTGTGTATTTACACGGGCTTAAGACCGTCACCTAAAGACCTAAAGGAAGATGGAGGGATGAAATTAGAGATGTTGCGGGAACAAGATGGCAGGCTGGATGCCCTTCCTAACACCAAACCTTCTGTATTTACACGGGCTTAGGACCGTCAACTAATGAAGCTGGCTCCCCTCGGTGGCTACAATAATCATCAGATTTGTCTCCTAGTGAATTCCATCTGTTCTCAAACCTCCAAAATGGTAAGCAATTTAACGTTGAGTTAATTGATGGTATTTTCTAAGCAGATCAATCTACGCCACTGGGCTGAGAGCATTGGGATATCGGTAGACCAAGTGTATTGAGTTTAAAGGAGACTACGTTGAAACATTAAACAAATGTCATCATTAGAGGCTAACAGCCATTGGGCTGGTTTGCAACAATTCGCCATGAGTTGTTGATATTTTAGAATCCTTACGGCTAATGCAGTAGTTTCTCCTTGCTTTCTGCATGGGTAATGAAAAGGATATCGTTTCCGATCCTGTCCTTAGTCGCCTTATACGACTGACATAGATTTGGGTACCTTGGAAGTATTCTTTTTAAGTCCCTCTATCCACAGGAGTCATAGGAAGGATATAGTGCAGTAGCTTCTCCTTGCTCTCTGCATAGGTAATGGAAAGGATATCTTTTCCGACCCTTCCAAACAAATTTAAGCGCTTGAAATCAATTTTTTCTACCGAGTCCATCACGAACTTTTTGAACGATCCTCAAATATCAATACTTAATAGTCAAAGTAACATTGGTGCCAGAATAAAACGACAAATGCAAAGTGAATAAATAATTCTTAAAGAAGAAATAATGAGACTGACCTTGGATGAATGTGCATCGGAGAAGAGGCAAGAATGCACTTTAGTGTCAGTGTTCATTGAAGACCATCATCACATCACCAATAGCATAGTTTAGTTGGCTATTAAATTTTTTGTGTCCTGTATGTGAGTTAAGAGCACCTTGAATTTGAAAGTTGAAGTGCATTTAAGGTTGTGAAAGATGATAGTGAAGGATATATTATTATAATTATTATATTGTCAAAAAAGACCTCACTCAGATGGTGATGTCAAAAGGTCACCTCCTGAACATATGGTAAACCAGGCCATTTCCCTCAATTTACGCCAATCGCCACCAAAGAGAGGAAGGTCAAAAAACACTTGACACAATCAACAATCGAGCAAAACTGGAAAAGAGGGGTCTTAAGGTGTTATCAAACTATTTGTCATGATTCCAAAATGTTGGCATAATTTATTTCATGTAATTTGTTGAGCGTTTTACATTTATATCTATCACACACATTATTTGATGGGACTTTCAGACAAAACTATTTGCTTTCAAATTTTGTTGTGTACTATACCATAGCAACCAGATATTTATTTGTAATGAGTGTAGGTAATTTTCATATTTTCAATTTTTCCAATACTATTTCTGATCGAAATTTAATTTAGTTTTTCTTCACTTTTGTTTTTTCGACAATGGTGGACTTGGTTCCTTGGTTGTCCACAGACACCTCAGAAATATTTTTTCAATGTAAGATGAATGAAATAGATTTCAAAAACGATCAAATATCATACACGTGTTTGTCATGCGTTTAAATTCTATCAGACTATTTAGAAAAATGTTGGTTACTTTTGTGTTTGATCTCAAAGCAATCAAATAGAGAATTTAATCAAATATCTTTGCCGATCACTCTGTTTGAAATCGAAAAATTGACAAAATTTATGATGACAAATATGTGATACCAAATTTACAGAAGAGGACACAAAAATTGGAAGAAATACAATCTGCGAACAAGGAGAGCCGACTCGAGCAGTGCAAACTGATAAGGATCAAGACCAGGGAGAAGAAGGATATGATAAAAGGGAGATAATAAGGAAATTGGAAGAAATACAATCTGCGAACAAGGAGAGCCGACTGGAACAGTGCAAATAATAGCCGACTGGAGCAGTGCAAACTGATAAGGATCAAGACCAAGAAGAAGAAGGATATGATAAAAGGGAGATAATAAGTTTAAATAAAAATGCAGGAAGAAGTTGCAGGGAAAAATAATGAAATTAGGAATACTAAAGAAATACATAATGACATCAAAGGACACTATAATTACATCACCATATTTTTTAAGCAGAGAAGAAATTCTCTCAGACATTTGATTAAGAAATTTGAGACATCTTGAAATCTCTATATTTTCCTTCGTGCTATGAATACTCAATATAATCCGTACAAGAAAATTAATTAAATTGCGTGGGCCATGTTATGCGGCGTTCAAGTGGACGCTTTCGATGGATATCATGAAGAGCAATGGGGAACAACGAAGAACAAGCGGTCGACCAAGAAGATTGTGGCTGTCAGATATTAAAGACTAGCTGTTTTCTCGTGCTTCGCTACGGTTACAAATTCAACAACAATTTCGAGATCGCGAAATTAAATCTTCTCTATTTTAGATTTTGGGTGGAACCGACCCCCAGAGTGAACACAGACCCTATTTAAAAAATTCAACATGTTACTCAAAGATATTACTGCGGAACACCTTTGTATCGAATTTCAGCTTTCTCGCTCATCCCGAAGTGGTACTTCTCAATTCCGATTTTTTGGTGGTGAAAACCGTCCATAAATCGGGGAGAACCCGGAAAATTTCAAATTTTATATTTTTATGGGGTCCTTATATACTATTTGGGGGGGGGTTCTATTCTCGGTCATTTTTCGTTATCTCTTTTAGTTTGCCCAGAAAAAATTGCAAAAAGACCCGCTAAATAGCGTCATTTTTGGCAGTAACTTGCGCCCACTTGAACTTTTTTCCTTTCTTATTACACACCTACATACTAAAAGGGACATGTGTGCCAAGTTTCAAGTCTCTACGTTTAGCCATCGTGGAGCTACGTTGATTATCAAACAGTCAGTACGTCAGTCAGTGTACCAACTGGGCTTGATAAGGATTTAAACGCATAACAAACACGTTTGTCATGTTTAGATTGTTTTTGAAAACCATTTCATGACTCTTACCTTTAAATATATCTGAGCCGTCTGTTGACACCCAATTCCCCATTTGTTGTACTTTCGATCAGAAATCGTATTGGAAAATATCATAATTATATTTATTATTATTACAGATAAATATGTGGTTGCTATGGTAATTTTGAAAGCAAATCATTTTGTCTGAAAGTCTCATCAAATAGTGTGATTTATGCCAAACACTTTCTAGCTCATCCCGAAGTGGTACTTCTCAATTTTTGGTGGTAAAAACCGTCCATAAATCGGGGAGAACCCGGAAAATTTCAAATTTTATATTTTTATGGGNTCATGACAAATAGTGTGGTACCACCTTTGGTAAACCTCACACAGTTTTACTAAATTCCAGTTTCTGGAAGGCTTTCAAAAAAAAAATTGAAAACCTTCCAGAAACTTCTCCAATTAGAACATTAACCCATGACGTCTAGTAAAAAATACCAGCAATAAAAACACTTATGTTCTCTTACACCGTTTCATTTGACACTATACTACAGCAATGAACACAATCCACTCTATTGCTAAGCATAAAGACTGGTTCTATTTCTATCCATGTAATGTTTGTTTGGATCGTGGGCGATCAATACTAAAGATATACGACTATCTCAGAATGGGCATAAAGACATACCATAAATGGTAAAAGAGAATTGCAAATGATTTCTTCTTAACGCCATCCTCCTGTACAGGGTTGTCTGTTCACTAGCCGCTTCGCTACGATTCAAGAAGTTTTTTTTTTTATTTTTTTATCCATTTATCCAGGTGGNCCACGGAAAAATGTGTGGAGTGACTTTTGTTGCATATCTGATATTTGGATGGGTATAGATTGTGTTCATTTTTTGTTTTTTATCTCGAAAAGGGTTAACTATATCAAATTATTTTATTAGACCTTAATGAACGACAATAAAATTTCCTACAAGCTGAATTCCGTACATTTTTCGTTTATACCTAATCTCTGAAACGTTAAGAGATACGACAGAAATGTATATAGCTGGGCTTGTATAGAACACTCTTATTTTCGATCAATAAAGTCTAATGAAAATTTCAGTAAAGTTAACCGTTTTAGAGATATTTGCAAGAAAATAAAAAAATGAGCATGCAATTCAAGATGGCGGACGATAAAAATCAAAATGGCGGCCTGTTCTGCATTTTTCCTACTTCGAGCCTTTTTTTATAGTATTAATGAAGAAGGTATAATATATCATTTTCAGCAAAATATTTTTTTAGCTTTTAATGTTCTTATTTATCTAAAATTCCTGCACTACTAGTGTATAATAAACATTTACATTGATCCACTTTGTTCTGATGCTAAAATGTTAACAATTTAATATGTTCTATTTAATGTCCCAAGATAATAATCTGAGGGTTATCAAGACATTAATTTCACGATAATTGTCAAGAAGTAAAATATCTATTTTATATTGATTTTTATTACAACGTATAATTTTTGTAGATTCTCTTTAAAATAACGTGATAGATATAAGAAAATTAATATGATTGTTATATCTATCTATTAACTAGTAGTTCCAGTGATGTTCGGAACTCAAGTGAGCAATTCCGTACCAAACAGTAAAAATTTCCGTATTTTTGATAACATTTCCGTACATGCCTTAAAATACTGCAAATTGCATAACCCGGCTATTTATGAAGGTGTTATAAACGTTATTGGACAGTTTTTGCACAAATCCACGTATCATGGCGAAAAAAAAAATCGTTAACGAAAAAGACCATTCTACGTTTCCAATGGTCTCTTACGTTAAGGATTTTTTTTTGTAGCTGCGCGNTTTTTTTTTTTTTTTTTTTTCGTAGCTGCGCGTAAATTCACTAATATGGTAAATATAAGTCGGACGAAAATCCGTTTCAGTACATGTGCGCTAAAAAAGCCAAGGCCACGGAGATCGGCTATACTGATATACTTGGGATCAAGTTTTGGTTAGGTTTATTTGGGTTTGGCAGAGGGAGCTTCCCCCTTACAATATAATAAATTTCCATGTCTCTCGTCACTCAATTTTTTTTCGTCACATACAGGGTTGAGCCAAAAGTCTTACCCCGCCTTCAGTATCTGGGAAACTACTCAAGCTATAGACAAGCGGTAAAATACGGGCCGCCTCATTTTTAGGCCCAAAAATTTTAGCCTCGGCCGACCGTTTAGGCCGGGCAGCTGCCAGCTCAAAACTGCCAAAAATGAATTCTACAAAGGGAACTACATAAAATATGTACGTCTAAAAAACACATAATTTTTTTAAAAATGTCACCCTTTTTTCGATGTTTTTCGACTACTCTGTATAAAATCGAAAATGCAAATAGAAACACATAAAAATTCTACGCCTTTTTCTTGAAAATTTGAAGCGGAGCCCACTTTGTATACGTGACTATGGGCGTACGAATTGTTTAATTTGATTCTTGGGTTTTTGAAAAATGTCAAATTATTAAGGTTTTTTTTTCGTGACATTATTGAAAATAATAAACCAAAAATGTGTTCTCTACAAGAATTTGTGTGTTTGCCATGTGTCCCTTACGGACTACTCTGTATAAAATCAAAACTGCAAATAGAAACACATAAAAATTCTACGCCTTTTTCTCGAAAATTTGAAGCGGAGCCCACTTTGTACGTGACCATGGGCGTACGAATTGTTTAATTTGATTCTTGGGTTTTTGAAAAATGTCAAATTATTAAGGTTTTTTTTTTCGTGACATTATTGAAAATAATAAACCAAAAATGTGTTCTGTACAAGAATTTGTGTGTTTGCCATGTGTCCCTTACGGGCATATAATATAAAATGACAACGTTCTCAATATTGACTTGTATTTAGAGCCTTTAAGTTGTTCAGGTGTTAATTTCATTCAGGTTATAAATGCTCTACAAAGTTTTCTGCATTTATTTTCTTGGGGGCATTTTTTTTTTATGGATTATAAAGAACTTGGATAGGGTAAAAGTACCAACGGTGGATTCATTAAGGTGTGTACCAGGCACCACTCATCGGCAGATCGAAGGTCTAGTGGCACAAATCAATTCCACACTGTAGTAGTAGCGTTTTTTCTCACGAAATCAACCGCTCTTCTCATTTATAGATACATGATCAATTAAAATGGTGGAAACAGTTCGACGAAAGGCTTTTGATCACCCTTGACTGGAATTGTGATGGTATGCGTTCCAGGTCGTCCTGGTGCGTAGAACCGACCAGCGTGAGGACGAATTCCACACTGTAACACTGTAGAAAAATGCGGTTGCAAGGAATCCTCCTTATTTACATTAAAAATACTCCTTAAGTCCGAAAGTATATCAATTTAAATACAAACCCATTTGAATTAAAATTTAAGAAATGTCAATATTCATTATTGATACCCTGATACCTTATCGCTTGAACCCTATCTAGAGAAATAGGCCTAACCTCAATACACTAAAAGCCCATGAGGCTGAGCTGTAAGGATTCAAAACCTGAGGGGATGAAGCTCAATGACATGAAATGATGCCCTGATAAGTAATGTGAAGCGAAACATTTCATCACAAATCTATCAATACAAAACATCCTTAATGTGCATTCTAAAGAGTATTCGTATATTCGTGAGCTAAATTCCTCTTTGGGGCTATGTAAGCCCCTGCACCTAAGCCCCTTATGGGCTTTTTGTGCTTGGAAATTAGCCTGTTTCCAAGGCCTAAGATCTGCGAAAGCTTGATCAGCCTTTTGAGTAGGTGTTTTGCGTGAATGTCAAGCCTGGGATGTAGCTGTCCCATACTTAGTCTCCACGCAATGAGGGAGTCGCAATCAAAGATAACGTGAGAAGCAGTCTCCTCATCCTCCCTACAAAGTCTACACATAACCTGGTCTTGATGGAAGCCCATAGTGTGCAGATGTTTTCTCAGTCCACAGTGCCCAGTGATCAGGCCCGTGGCTAGTCTGATGTTTTTGCAACTGAGGGCAAGGATCTCTATAGTAAGGTCCTTGGATGGTCCCTGTAACACAGCCTTGCTGTGTCTCAGGCATGAGACGTCCTTCCACCGCCTCAGATGCTTTTCGAGGACCAATCCGTCAATGAAATTCTTGATCTCAGTCGTGCTTAGTCCGATCACGGGCTCCGGCCCAATGAATGGTGTCGCTGACCCCATTCTTGCCAGGTGATCGGCTTGTTCATTGCCGACAATACCATTGTAACCTGGCACCCAACCAAGGTTGTTCTGTGCCAGTTATTCTAAAGAGTACAATTCCTTTAAATCAACGCACGTTCTCTTGCAGCAGATTTAAAGGCAAAGAACACAATGTTAATATTATTAGGAGATATTTCTTCTCCGCAGTCCTCTTGGTCCAGTGGGCATCACACTGGAATTGCATTTAGGGGTCCCGGTTTCAATTGCCGGACGGTTTGGAAAATTTTAGACCTAATTCTTGTGATTTCCGGGTGCACTCAGCCTGAAGACGATTGAGTATCTACATCAATGTGAGTTAGCGACCAGTGAAAGAATTACAAGAGTAGAAAATTTGCTAGAAGATTGAAGATATTATTAGTAGGAACCTTTGGTGATACCCACAAAAATTGTGAAAAGGTCGCTGGGCCTTAACATAAAAAGTTATTTTCGCCCTTACCCACGAAATTGATTGGAACAGAATCCACTTTACCCCCATTTGTACAATTTTAAAGAGTTTGTGTACACTTCTCGTACATTTTTTTTTTTNAGAAACATTTTTTTTTTTTTTTAATTTGGCTTAACGTCTCTTTAACATCTGTTGGTCAAATGGGTTGGCGGAGAGAGGAGTCCAAAGTATTAAACAAAGTCTGAGGAAAATTTCGGTGGAAAAAGGAAGCATTGAGAATAAACTCCAAAAATTTCTGATCCAGTATCGTAAGAGTCTTCACGCCACCACTGGATTCAGTCCATTTGAGGCCATATTTGGAAGGACCATGAGAACGGACCTAAGTCTATTGAGGAAAGTTCAACATGTCAAGTGCCATCCGCATCAGAAAATTAAAAAGACATTTTCAATAGGAAGTTCTGTTCTGTTCAGAAAGGGACCAGACAGATACTGTTATTTTTTTTCTGAGCAACTAAACCCAAGTGGAAATTTGGAAAGGTCATTAAAAAGATAGGTCGAGTAAATTACATGATTCAACAAGAAAATGGGACAAATTTCAAAAGGCATCATGTAAATCAGATGAAGAAACAAATTTCGGGGGAGTGATGTGATGTCTTGACCAAATTTTTACTTGGCATTCTTTACTAACCAGTTTTTGGGACCAGTAAAATTTGTCATTCCGAAATTAAATTTTCAAAATTAAAAATATATTTCCTCTCTTAAATTCTTAAACTTAATAACACACATGGACGTTGCTTAACTTCAGTGATCTATCGAGAACTGGTTTATTCAACGTGCCATAGACGCTGGCTACTTCTGGTACTAATGACCTGGTACATATCACTTTGTAAGTATGCCAAGTTACCAATGCACTAGGCGTCACCGAATACGTTTTTCTAATGTACCAGCAATCTCTGCAAGGCATTTTTACACTTCTCGTCCAATTTGTACTTACCATAATTATATAGGTATACAAAATATGTTATGATATGATTTAAAACATATAATTATGCGTTATCGTGATTTAAATACATAGATTTTTATCTTCCCTCAAAAAAACATTTTGCGGTAAAAAGTTTCCCGCCAAGTCTTTATTCATATAAAACACTGAAATCAAAACAATGTCTGCCCAAATTACTATAGAATTGTTCTCCTCTCTTTTTCATCCTTTTTACGTCATTCCACAACTCCTTTTTACGTCATTTCAAAACTTCGAAACGTCTCGCAAACCTCTCCTATACGTCTTTCATGCACAACTCTTCCAATTTTTTGGGAACTCACTTCCACACCTTTTGGCGGTCTGTCCCCTTAATCTTAAGGACACACCGCAAGGTGCAACCAAATAAGACATCTCTGATCAAAATATTTTCTGTAAGAATATATGATTACTGTTCGGTAATGCGCTGATTCAATTTTGCATTCAAGTTTTTAATAAAAAGTGCTACACAAACTTTTACCCGAAGTTTTAAAAAAACAGTTTAATTTAAAAACACTGAGCACAAAAAAGATGTCTCACCTGGACGCTTCTAAATTTGATACTGAATGACTAACTCGAACTGATTGAAGGTTGTCAGTCAAAGTTGCATAGATTCATGATGTCACCGAAGATAGAAGTGACGTCACCATTTTTAACGTAGACTAATCTAGTCGTACCGATTAATTTATCTCTACAGTCCCCAACCATTGTGTGGACAATATTAGGTGTACTAGACGATATCGGGCATATCTCCCCCATTCAATCTGTTCCACTTATATATTTAATTTATCTTTCCTTTAAAATGTTCATATTTATTGCGGTGCGGTATAAAAGAAGATTTCCCGGGATTTTTATGAATAAAAAGTCAATCAAAATCTTACCTTTCTCACAATTTTATTTCTATGGAAAAACAAGGTACCTACCTGCTATAATAATTATAATGGTCGAGAGCTGCAGCAAAATTTATTTTCTTCTTCATCCCCCTCCTCCCCCCTGCCTGTCTTTTTGTGTTCGCAATAATTACTTGTTTGTCCCCTTTGGGATTTTGACCTTTAAAAGGGGGAAGAGAATAAAAATCATGTTTATTCCTCAATTTAAAAAAAAGATACATTTCTCATTACCCATGTTGCCGTTTATAATTAAAATAAAAATTGGTCAAACCACGACAAAGTAACCACAGGTTACCAATTAGCCTTTATTTACTGTTTTGTTTAACCATAATGTTTATAATTAAAATATAAATTGATTGAAGAGGTCAAACCACGACAAAGTAACCACAGGTTACCAATTAGCCTTTATTTTCTGTTTTGTTTAACCATAATGTTTATAATTAAAATATAAATTGATTGAAGAGGTCAAACCACGACAAAGTAACCACAGGTTACCAATTAGCCTTTATTTTCTGTTTTGTTTAACCATAATGTTTATAATTAAAATATAAATTGATTGAAGAGGTCAAACCACGACAAAGTAACCACAGGTTACCAATTAGAACGTAATTTTTTTATGGTTATAGAATATTTTTGCACCCTAATTAATTTTATATATCAAACCATTCAGAACAAATATTATGTTTATAGAATATTTTTGCACCCTAATTAAATTTATATATCATACCATTCAGAACAAACATTATGGTTATAGAATATTTTTGCACTCTAATTAAATTTATATATCATACCATACAGAACAAATATTATGGTTATAGAATATTTTTGCACTCTAATTAAATTTATATATCCTACCATTCAGAACAAATATTATGGTTATAGAATATTTTTGCACTCTAATTAAATTTATATATCATACCATACAGAACAAATATTATGGTTATAGAATATTTTTGAACTCTAATTAAATTTATATATCATACCATTCAGAACAAACATTATGTTTGTGTCCCGCCTATCATCTGTTCAGGATAAAACTATATTGTAAGAAATGTTTAAGCAATAACTTTATGTCGAGAACACACCGCATGCATATTGTAAAATTTCAAAACTTATATTTAAATAATACAGGGCGAATGTACCCACCGCGAGGGGAGCAAACCAGCTCCATAAGGGGACGGTCCTCATTCAGAAGGTTTGGTGTTAGGAAGAGCATCCAACCTCTAAAATGCTCTGCTTCAAATCAATGATGTTAGGTCTTCAGCGAAATACGCAGTTTCTAATTCTAATGGACACTGAGAGAAACAAGCGAGGTTTGCCGTGAAAAGAAAGGGTTGCAGTTAAAGAGAGTAGGCTAAGAACAAAAGTTTGTAGCATGGTACAGTTAAGGAAGGCAACTCCTACTCCAAACAAAATTGGGAATCCCCCCCCCCCCCCAAAATTTTACCTTCACGATACTTTGATTGCAAAAATCGAAACCTTGAGCACTCACATATCTTTGAACCCAAAGATTCGGCGTATAATTGGACCCCATCAGTATCAAATTTAATCAAAATCGGTCAACGCTAAGTGGCAAAAGTGCCCATCATGGCGGTCAAGCTGATTTTTCTTTATTCGATTTTTGGATTCTACGAAAGTTAAAACGAATGAGAGGCATATTTTCTTCTCGTCATGATTACAAACGTAAAATATCAAAATGTGAGAGGCGTATTTTTCTTCTCGCCATGATTCCAAACGTAAAATATCAAAATGTGAGAGGCGTCTTTTTCTTCTCGTCATGATTCCAAACGTAAAAATTCAAAATGTGAGAGGCGTATTTTTCTTCTCGCCATGATTCCAAACGTAAAATATCAAAATGTGAGAGGCGTATTTTTCTCTTTTCTTCTCGTCATGATTCCAAACGTAAAATATCAACATATGAGGGGCGTATTTTTCTTCTCGACATGATTCCAAAGGTTCATTATTAAACCTAATGAAACAAAATATTATTTCTGATAACATTTTTTTTCATTTTCTCACCCTGTTGATCAATAAACATTGAATACAAACATAAAAGAGATAAAATTTGCCAGCAAACCTTTTCCATGTTTCCTACATCAATCAAAGAAACAACATGCCAAACTGGTTAATTGGTGGTCATGCAAATGTCAAGAAAGATGGGAAAAAATTGGAGTTGATATAATCCATCGAAAAGATACGTCCTCACCATAAACGGTTCCTTGCACCAGGAAGACCTGAAACGCATACACAGTTCCAGTTAAGGTCGGTCAAAACATTTTCGGTAACCTTTTAACCATTTTTCGAAAACAGAATCAGACCGGTATTTAAAATGGGTCATATTGCCAAAAACCTTTGTTTTGAGAACACGCGGTTATGTTTAGGGAGGGACATGTAGGGAGGGCCATGTTTAGGGAGTACCATGTTTTGAGTGTAACAATTTTTTTCAACGACAAGAAAAGCTTGACAAATATTTGNACGACAAGAAAAACTTGACTGATATTTGACGCACAAGTGGTTAGTTCTTCCATCCTGACAATTCATCAAGAAAACTTGACAGATTTTGACGACAAGAAAAACTTGACAGATATTTGACGCACAAGTGATTAGTTCTGCCATCCTGACAATTCACCTGCCTCGCCGCCCTGTCCTCGAAGCAGTTTTTGATCCAAAATTGGCATGACATCGACCTTCCAGACATCTCAATGGGTGAATTTTTTTAAAAAAATGATTTAAATTCAT
>CM022884.1:17133527-17147790 GCA_012654025.1 Pachypsylla venusta
TGGACATATTTGTGACGTCAGGCGTACACGTGTTAAAAAGGTGAAAAATGCGAATTACTCAAAAACAAAGCTTTTATTAAAAAGTTGAAGGGATCATTTTTGGTAGCCATTGGCATCTAGAATCAGACCATTAATTATTGTTCCGTGTTCCAAAAATATCTTCAAATTTTCAAAAAAAAAAATATATGTCAAAGAAAGTTATGGACATATTTGTGACGTCAGGCGTACACGTGTTAAAAAAGGTGAAAAATGCGAATTACTCAAAAACAAAGCTTTTATTAAAAAGTTGAAGGCAGCATTTTTGGTAGCAATTGGCATCTAGAATCAGACCATTATTTATTGTCTCCCTTAACTGAGACACCCTGTATACATTAGGGAGCTGTTCTCTGTTCAAGATGGTTTGTTCGCCAACACCAAAAATAAAAACAAAAGATATTCCTGCATTTTAAGTCTGGAAAATAAGAATGAAAACTTAAGATAGCTATAAATTTTCTTTCACACAAAAGATACAGCATTTCACATTTTTTTTCTTTTTCTTTCTATCTACGTTATATGCGAAGCATCGTTCCACCATGTTGAATCTTAATGCAACATTGAAATTTACGAGCTTATTCGGATGGCGTTGCTCTACATGTTGCTATCATGGGGTTCTCATTATTTGCTTCTAAGCGGCATACTGAGCGTAATCAAGACGCCGAAACAGTCTCAGTAGTTCAGTTGGTTGAGACGATGAATTTGTAACTAGGAACCTGTTGGTTCGAATCTTAACTCCATTCCCGACTCTTCAAAATACTGGTTACAGCAGATCCAAATAAATTTTATGATTTTGGAATCAAAAGAATGAGAAATTATCTGTAGAACTTGTGTTATACTTTTGATATTCTAAAGTTGGTATTACACTATTTGTCATGATGCCAAATTTTGTTATTTTTTCGACTTCAAACAGTACCAAACTGCATCAAAAGCCCCCATAGCAATGAACTTAATTCTAGATCAATTTGAAACTTTATACAAACGAAAATAGGTAAATGCTAAGAATTTCATTTTTAATTCACAAAATGGTACATAAGTTCTGAACCACCCTGTATATATCTCAAAAGGATTTCTTTTGATCAGTATTGAATTAATGCACAAGGTGATTCATAATTTCTGAACCACCCTGTATATATCACAAAGGATTTCATTTGATCAGTATTGAATTAATACACAAGATGCTTCATAAATTCTAAACCTCCCTGTATATATCTCAAAGGATTTCATTTGTTTCACAAGGTGGTTTATAAATTCCGAACAACCTTGTAAATGTGTACATATGTCAAAGGATTTCATTTGAACCGTATTGAATTAATTCACACGATGGTTCATTAATTCTGAACCTCCCTGTATATATCTCGAAAGGATTTGATTTTTAATTCACGTGGTTTATAAATTCTCAACCAGCCTGTATATATCTCAAAGGATTTCATTTGATCAGTATTGAATTCTATCAAAGAGGGTGTCTACTGTCTACCGGTCCTCCAAATTCTCCAAAAGACCTTTTCAAAAAAGTTCCTCCAAAAGTGTTCCTTTTTTCCACACTGAGTTTTCAGTGGTTCAAAAATTTCGATGGCGGCGCTCTGCTGTACCACAAAAAGTAGTAGCATTTTTTTCAGGCGTTTGAAATACTACCAACATTTTTCTGTTAGTGTTTTTAGTATTTCAAGAGACTTCTTGTGTGGCTTTCACACACAGTTGCCAAAATATAGCTAAATTTTAATTAATGAACTCTATTAAAAGTTATTAAAACATTAATTCATGGAAAAAACGGTCATAATATTTAATTATGACTTGATTGTGTAATTAATTATATGTTAATAACTACAAAAACGGTGAAAATGCCGGGGCTATGTTCATTTCCAAATTTCTTTGTGATTATGTATTATGTCAAACAAAAAGGTACTCGAAATGTCTCCAAAGGTCCTCAATTTTGATGGAGTTAAACTGGTAGACACCCTGTCAAAGGATTTCATTTGATCAGTATTGAATTAATTCACAAGATGGTTCATAAATTCTGAACCAGCCTGTATATATCTCAAAGGATTTTATTTAATCAGTATTAAATTAATTCACAAGATGGTTCATAAATTCTGAACCAGCCTGTATATATCTCAAAGGATTTCATTTGATCAGTATTTTATTAATTCACAAGATGGTTCATACATTCTGAACCAGCCTGTATATATTTCAAAGGATTTCATTTCATCAGTATTTAATTAATGCACAAGATGGTTAATAAATTCTGAACCTCCCTAGCAGAAAATATTTCATTTGATCAGTATTGAATTAATGCACAAGATGGTTAATAAATTCTGAACCTCCCTATCAGAAAAGATTTCATTTGATCAGTATTGAATTAATTCACAAGATAGTTAATAAATTCTGAACCTCCCCATCTGAAAGGATTTCATTTGATCAGTATTGAATTAATTCACAAGATTGTTCATAAATTCTGAACCTCCCTATCTGAAAAGATTTCATTTGATCAGTATTGAATTAATTCACAATATTGTTCATAAATTCTGAACCTCCCCATCTGAAAGGATTTCATTTGATCAGTATTGAATTAATGCACAAGATAGTTCATAAATTCTGAACCTCCCTATCTGAAAAGATTTCATTTGATCAGTATTGAATTAATGCACAAGAGAGTTCATAAAGTCTGAACCTCCCTATCTGAAAAGATATCATTTGATCAGTATTGAATTAATGCACAAGATAGTTCATAAATTCTGAACCTCCCCATCTGAAAAGATTTCATTTGATCAGTATTGAATTAATGCACAAGATAGTTCATAAATTCTGAACCAGCCTGTATTTATCCCAAAGGATTTCATTTAATTCACAAAATGATTCATAAATTCTGAACCAGCCTGTATACATCTCAAAGGATTTCATTTGATCAGTATTGAACATTCAAAAAGGAAGAAATAAAGAAAGAAGGAAAAAAAAACAATGATTTTTCTGGATTTCTTAAATACGAGAATACATAATAAAAAGAGAGCTCCGGTGGGAATTGTTTATCATTCAATAAAAAGGTAGAGGTTTTGCCTTTTATGATGCATAAACTGTTCAATTTATATGCTGGCATACCTCCTTAGAATGGAGGCAGAGAGGTAGAAAGTGGAGACTGGAGGTTTACACAAATATTCAAAGAGATTAGAACATCAACCATTTCTTATTAGAAGATAAGAGATTTGAACTTTGCTTCGTTTTGGAAGTTGGAGAAAGGATGGGAGGGGGGTTTGAGAGCATGGGGGAGGTTTGAGAGCATAGGGGAGGTTTGTGAGGAGCATGTGGTGAATGTAACTATTTCCCCGCCATTTAAAGTACTTGCTCATCATCCCGAAATAAAATGATGCGATTGCCAACGTAGCACTCGATCTGGCAACACTGCGAAGGAAATCGCAGGAATTCTGATAAATAATTCACTACCAATCTGCCCAAATCATCGTGAACATGGCAGTGAACTTATCTTCTCACATAGTATTTGATAAATAATTCACTACCATTCTGTCAATATCATCGTGAACATGGCGGTGAACTTATCTTCTCTCATAGTATCCATTCTGCCAATATCATCGTGAACATGGCAGTGAACTTATCTTCTCACATAGTATTTGATAAATAATTCACTACCATTCTGCCAATATCATCGTGAACATGGCGGTGAACTTATCTTCTCTCATAGTATTTGATAAATAATTCACTACCATTCTGTCAATATCATCGTGAACATGGCAGTGAACTTATCTTCTCTCATAATATTTGATAAATAATTCACTACCAATCTGCCCAGATCATCGTGAACGAGGCAATGAACTTATGTTCACCCATATTTTTTGATACGTCGTGAACATGGCAGTGAACTTAAATTCTCTTCACAGGAAGTACAAATATCACGTTGTAGCTCTTCACAAATAATTATATCTTCTCTCACTTCCACTTCCACTCTCTCTCTCTCTGTTAACTCTTTCTTCACTTCCATTTCGTCTCCTTCCACTTCCCGATTTTGCACATTAAGTGCACTTATATCATCAAGTATCTCAGCGTGTTCTATTAACATTATCATATCATCTTTATTTAGTTCATTTCGGAGGCGCACGGATGATCTCTGAAAATAATTTCATTACATAGGAAATAACAGTAGTTGTAATTGCAATAGAGGATAAAAAAAAACGAAATTGTAACTTCGCGCTTTTACTTATTTTTTGACCTCTAATATATATATATACAGGGTGATTCAGGTTGTTTGTATCAAGGAAATAGGAGTTACAGAACATAGAAAATGAATCTCTTTTTAGGTGTGATTTTTTATTTAGGCCTTAGTTTGGGAGTTATCGCTAAAAACGTTATTTTTTTTATGAGCTCATAGCTCCCTTAAAAATGGTCCGATTTTCAAAAAATTAAATAAACTGGAAAGCTAATTTTAAGCTGCATTTATTTAGTTTTCACACATTGACTTGCTCCGAATCAATGTAATAAAATGGCAGCCATTTAAAATTTTCAAATGTGATTTTCTCGAAAACCACTCCATGGATTTTTTTTTTTCTCATTTTTGTAGAAATAAAAAGCACTACAAACATTACTTCGAACACTTTTCCGAAATATTAACCCTTATGCCTATTTTAATGCTGAACGTCTATTGACCAATTTAAAAAGCGTTGAGACTTAATCTCTGATGCTAACTTTTTGGCCAGTAGTAGGTAAAATTTCTTTAAAAAAACTTGCCTTTAGCTATCTAGGCTCCCCCGAACTGTCTTGTATTCTTTCTATGCACTTCTGGCACCTCAAAAACATGTTCTGCGTCACAGTTTTTCGTAATTAACACGTATACAGTCTGGCACTTATTTCTTGGACAAACTAAAACTCTTTTTCAGATGCAACCGAGTTTGATAAACTAAGGAGCGCATGTGGCCCCACAAATAGTAGTCTACGGGGTTTAAATCGGGGCATCTTGCTACGCAACTCCTGGGCCCACCCCTCCCAAGCCATCTTCCCGGGCACATGCACTCCTTAGTTGATCAAACCCCAGTTGCATCTGAAAAAGAGTTTTAGTAGCTGTCCAAGAAATAATTGCGAGTCCTATTACGAAAAACTGTAACGCAGAACATGTTGTTGAGGTGCCAGAAGTGCATAGAAAATAATACTGCTGACCAAAAAGTTAGCATCAGTGATTAAGTCTCAACGCTTTTTAAATTGGTCAATAGATGTTTGACATTAAAAAAGGCATAGGGGTCAATATTTCGGAAAAAAAAATCCATGGAGTGGTTTTCGAGAAAATCTTATTTGAACATTTCAAATGGCCGCCATTTTATTACATTGATTTTCAGCAAGTCAATGTGAAAACTAAATAAATGCAACTTGATTAGCTTTCCAGATCATTTTAATTTTTGAAAATCGGACCATTTTTAAAGGAGTTATGAGCTCATTAAAAAAATAACGTTTTTAGCGATAACTCCCAAACTAAGGCCTAAACAAAAAAGTGACACCTGTAAAAAGTGATTCATTTTCATGTTCTACAACTCCTATTCCCTTGATACCAACAAATTGAATCACCCTGTATATATAAAGCTCGCGTACAAGTCCGCAACACATTGGAACATTTCATGTCTTTATAAATTAAACAAAAAGATGACCCCGAGTTTTGGTAACGCTTTTTCGTGACACTTTTCGATTCTATGTGCCAAAGCAAAGACATGAAATGTCAATAAAGGATAAACGTCTGAAGAAACAGTTACATAATTATATTATAATCTTTATCTCACAAAAAATGATCATTGAAAAAAGGCCAAGTTCCACCCACTCTTCCAAAAAATTGCGCCTAATGAAAGTAGTGATATCTATTATTGGGTCAAAGTTTATTGTTGCTGATGTGTATCCCGCACTTAAATTTATTATTGCACGTTCTTCTGTCTCAATTCTCTTAAAGTAATACCGATTTTACACTTGGTCAGTTTTGTCTAAGGGGAATTGTTAATTACGGTGGATCTCACTACTTTAATGGACCGACATGTTTTTGATTGAGACTTGGCCTTTTTTCACATTCATGTTTTTTGTGGGATTGATTTAATCGGCAACACGAATCGTTTTCCTAAATATTAGCTAAATTTCTTTTTAAATTCCCCTTTAAACAATTATCTTTTCTCGTTTCTGATTCTCATCATATAGTTGCTATAAACTTTCCACATTGTTTCCTTCTGTTTTGTCCTATGTGCAGTTAAATGTTGATAGCACAATACATGCATTATCATTATTCATATACCTTTGATGTTACATCAGAAACTTGCTGAAATTGCATCTAGACAGGTTAAGTGTTACAGGATGCACCCAACAAAAGATAATTTAAAGGATTCCATTGTACTCCTCTCCACAACATGTTTATAGGATATCTTTCTTTTCTTTCTTTTTTTAATTTGGCCTAACTTTAACATCTATTGGTCATTCAAGACGGGGGTTTTACCCTCCATTCGATGAAAATTTGCAAACCAGCTACCCACATTGACCTCACCCAGCCTGGGTTGGGCCGGAAAAATAGCCAGCATCACGAAGGCGCGAACCCACGTGGACACCAACATAGGACAACCTCGCTGGACGTTGCTTAACTTCAGTGATCTAACGGTAATTGGGGTATTCAACGTGCCATAGACGCTGGTTGGATATTTTTCTTATCAGGGATTCTAGGCATAATATGTTTCCCCGAAGGCGTAATTCCTTCCAATCCATTTATGACTTGTTAACTTTCCGATCAGGAAAAGTAAATCATACTTGAGGAAGTTACTTGACATCCTCACGGACAGAGCCCTGTAAAATAACACAGAAATCAACTCTGTAATATCATTATGTTTGTAACTCTTGTATCACAGACGTAATTATATTACATTGAGTTGAGTGTCATGGTTCTGGGGGTCCATGTCAATTATCAGCCTCCAAGAACATATGATGACAATTAAAATATTTAGCAGTAGACTACATGTAAGTTATAATAGAAGAGTGCAAAAGTAGAAAAGTCGACTGAATTTGAAATTAGAGATCGTTTTGTCGGAATGAAAAACGGGTTTAAAAATACTGACTGTAAAATTACACTAAAAAATCACAATTAATAAAATAGAAATAACAGAGATATTGAGAGAGAGAAAAAGGCACACTCACTTCACAAAAGTTTATAGATAATCTCATTCGGTCGCTGTGTGGCTACCATCGGACACGATGATGAGAAGATCTAAGATAATAAAAACTTAAAATTGAAGCTTGATGAAATGAAATGACCCACTGCTTCCCAAAGCTCAGAATATAAAATTTATATAAAATGTATATATATATATATATATATATATGCTGGTTAAACCAGCATCTCTTTAACCCAGTATCTGGTTAACCCAGTAACTCGGTAACCCAGTATCTCGGTAATCCAGTATTTGGTTAACCCAGTATCTCGGTAACCCAGTAACTCGGTAACCGGTTAACCCACAGTATCTCGGTAACCTAATATTTGGTTAACCCAGTATCTCGGTAACCCAGTATTTGGTTAACCCAGAATCTCGGTAACCCAGTATTCGGTTAACCCAGTATCTCTATAACCCAGTATTTGGTTAACCCAGTATCTCGGCAACCTAGTATTTGGTTAACCCAGTACCTTGGTTGCCCAGTATCTCGGTAACCTAGTATTTGGTTAACCCAGTACCTTGGTGAACCCAGTATCTCGGTAACATTATCTCTTAAAAAACTTTTTGATTCTCTAACCAAAATATGTAAAAATCCCTCTTCATATAAGTCGATCCTTTTCGATACCAATACATAGGGTTACATTTTTAATTTTTTGAAAAGTAATAAAATAAATTTTTAAGCCCCTTAATATCATAATTTAAATAAACACGGCCCTATGGCTGTATGGAATGGCCTCGCCATCCAATGTCAACAAACCAAAAAAAATCATATTTTATGTTTTAAGATAGCTAGAATCCAAAAAGTTGTTCGTCCGCCCTTCCGTTCTCTGTGCACCGTTAGTGGCAATTTTGCCACTTAGCATTGACCAATGTTGTTAATATTTGGTATGTTGGTCACATTTGGAATCTACATAGATATATA
This sequence comes from Pachypsylla venusta, assembly GCA_012654025.1. Taxonomy (NCBI): domain Eukaryota; kingdom Metazoa; phylum Arthropoda; class Insecta; order Hemiptera; family Aphalaridae; genus Pachypsylla; species Pachypsylla venusta. The sequence continues at coordinate 17,141,652 of CM022884.1, forward strand.
GAACGTTCAATACCTAACATTCTAATGTTCATCAAAATCGGTTAACCGTTATTTTTATTCAAATTTCCTTTTTTATTTCGTAGGTAATTTTAAAAAGAGTGTATGTATGTTCTAAATGTATTCCATCGTACTGTCATTACAAATGAAACAGAAAGAGTGGAAACTCAAGCATTTACATGTGGACAGCAACTAGAGTGCGTCACATCACGGAAGGCACTATGCACACCGACACGCGACTTTAATTATAAATACCCATTTTTAGATTACAGAATGCATACGAATTTTTAGTGTCGCTATCGCGAAAACTCAATCAGCTGAGATGTCGATAACATAATATACTTACTCCATACTCCCCGACTCCAAGTCGCTCTATCTTCACCAGCGTTAGAGTTTCACAGTCTATTCGCATAAGTTAAATTATTATTGATTTTTCAGTCAATCGATATGCCCANGCTCCCCCCCCCCTCCCCAACTCATGTCAGCCTTTGAATACAGTTTCAATTAGCTTTTAATGATACAATCTCTTTCATGTGTTTTTCTTTTATCTTTTTGTGATGACTTCACAAAAGTTTCAGGTCAATTTTAATCAAACTTACATCTAAAGGTCTATAGGACCGTCCAATAATTTTTATGTTACAGGCCAAACAGTTTTCTTAGAATCAAGTATGACGAGGATTCACATACTTTTGGTTAAGTTTGTTTCTGTAGCTAGTGTTCAACTGGTTATGGAACCAAACTTAACCAGTTGAACACTAGCTACAGAACCAAAATTAACGAGTTAAACACTAGCTCAGAACCAAACTTAACCAGTTGAACACTAGCTACACAACCAAAATTAACCAGTTGAACACTAGCTACAGAACCAAACTTAACCAGTTGAACACTAGCTACAGAACCAAACTTAACCAGTTGAACACTAGCTACAGAACCAAACTTAACCAGTTGAACACTAGCTACAGAACCAAACTTAACCAGTTGAACACTAGCTACAGAACCAAACTTAACCAGTTGAACACTAGCTACAGAACCAAACTTAACCAGTTGAACACTAGCTACAGAACCAAACTTAACCAGTTGAACACTAGCTACAGAACCAAACTTAACCAGTTGAACACTAGCTACAGAACCAAACTTAACCAGTTGAACACTAGCTACAGAACCAAACTTAACCAGTTGAACACTAGCTACAGAACCAAACTTAACCAGTTGAACACTAGCTACAGAACCAAACTTAACCAGTTGAACACTAGCTACAGAACCAAACTTAACCNAACTCTTGGTTAAATTAAATTATTAAATTGGTTAATTTATTATTATTGTCCACTTACTTCTCGCTATTACGGTATTCACCCTATTACCGGTCTATGACAAGGCAATAGGGTTGTTTTGCTTAAATCACAACATATCTCGCCGAAAGTATTTTTGTTGAATTTTTTTCATGGCGTGATATATTGTCCGAGGCTTCTCAGCCTCGGTGGTTTGCATATATCTCTGAACAGAAATACTTCTAGCAATAGGAAACCTATGCAAAGCAAGATGGATTACTTTAGGCCGAGCGATTGGTTTATTGTCTTTGGCTTGACAAGTCCGGTCCATTTTCTGTTTAACGTCCTCCGGCGAAACGATTATTATTATTATTTGTAGTGGTTGCCCAAACACTAAACAAACCTGATCATACTCAGTTAATAATTCATATAGGTATCGTTTACTTTATTAACATTTTTAAACATATAGCACCTTGATTCTGTTTTCAGTTCATTAAAGGTTTTTGTTGTTTTTGAAAAAGACTCTGTCTCCTTTTCGGGGGCAAAAATCTTCGCTGTAGGAGTCAAATGCTAATTAAGTCAATTTAATTTAAAGGGGAAACAATTTCTACTTAACTGCAATAAATTTCCATCATTTGATGTACCTCTACTTTTTTACTTTTGTTTTTCCTTAATGACCTTTGCTGAGATTTCAAAACTGTGAGGTTTTTTTAATTTCATGTCCTCTATTATATATATATATATATATATAAGATTGAAAACATCTAAAAAAAGGTTAAAACGTGAATTTTGCAAAACTATCGATAGTTTCACTTCTTACTATCGATGACTATCGATGGTCGAAACTATCGATGTTTCTCCATCTCTACTTTAAAGCACCAAAAATTTTCAAACCACTAGATAAAAATTTCCCTTTGGCTATGAAGAGGTTTCTTTTAATTTTCACTTCTGACTCATTTTCAAGGAAACTGCCTTTTGGGTGTTGTTGTTGTTGAGTGTCCGTTGGTGGTTTTTACCGCTTTTCGGCGGTTTTCATTATTCCTTTCCAAAAAGAGAATGGTAAGAGCCAGAGACTTGAAATGTATGTCAAATTTATGGTCTAATTACGCCCCAGATTTTTTTGGGGGTTGGGGGTATTTTTGGTTTATTATTTTCAATAATGAACCTTTGGAATCGTCACGGAAAAAGAAAAAAAAATACCCTCCCTCAAAATTTGATATTATACGTTTCAAGGTACGTAGAATCCAAAAATCGAATAAAAAAAAATCCGTTTGTCCGCCGTACGCCGCGCCGTACGCCGTGATGGGCACTTTTGCCACTTAGCATTGACCGATTTTAAAAAAATTTATTATTTTTTGCCAGAAAAATAATAAACCCAAGTGTCACATTGGCAGAGTTTTATAGTCAGTAAAATAACTCATGTGTCACATTAACAGAGATTTTTCCGTGGTATATATTGTTGCTTGTTCTCGTGATGTTCTATAAAAGTTGATTTTAACTCAAAAAGGAAAATCTAGCAACAATGTTGTTTAAACTTCTATCATTTATTAATATTTGATACCCTCCCCCCTGCCTTCCCTTGATGGAAGGGGACCCATCTTTCCATAATTTATTTTCAGAAATAGACAACACCTCATTATTCATCAACGAAAACAGTATCAAAAAAATAACTTAAACTCGTATCCTAAAAGTTTTGCGTTGATGTGAGACAAAAAAGTTTTTTGCTTGAAATATGATATATGGCATTTGAATTTTAAATTTTACATAATAAAATTGGTAACTTTTTGTTACCTAATTCAGTTACTTTATAAGTTAGCAAACTAACTTTATTTGTTTAAAAGATTAGTAGAATTTTTAGTGATGATTGTGCGAGAATTGTATATTTTTGCTTCCTACACTATTAACAAAAGTTGAGGAAGCTTTGATATTGAAAATAATAAACCTTTGGAATCGTCACGAAAAAAAAAGTACCCCCCCCCCCTCAAAATTTGATATTATACGTTTCAAGGTTTGTAGAATCCGAAAATCGAATCAAAAAAATCCGTTTGTCCGCTGTACGCCGTGATGGGCACTTTTGCCACTTAGCGTTGACCGATTTGGATGAAATTTGGTATAAAGCTCCATCTGGGCTCTAATTGTGCTTTTGGGTGCAATCTAATACACTCTTGGCGATTTTTGCCGCTTTTTAGCGTTAATTGTGCCCCAGTGCAATGGAATTGCACAGTATTGCTGTCTAAAAGGAGAATGGTAAGAGCTAGAGATTTGAAATTTTGTATGTATGCCATGCTTGGGTCTCAGCTAGCTCCGAAACTTTTGGGTTCAATCAAATATACCGCTGGCGGTTTTTACCGCTTTAAAGTGGATTTCATTAATCCTGTCTAAAAAGAGAATGGTAAGAGCCAGAGACTTCAAATTTGGTAGGTATGTCAAAGTTAGGTTCTAATTACGCCCCACATTTGGAATCGTCACGAAACCCCCTCCTAATTTTTTTTGAGGGGGTACCCCATTTTTTTTCAGAAAAATAATAAACCCAGGTGTCACATTGGCAGATTTTTTTTTATTATCTTTGGGATGCATATAAAACTAGGTTCCCCTTCGCCCAAGTTAGACCCCTCCCTAAGAAAAGGTTCGGTGAATGAGCATTTTGTCCCCCCTCCATGCCTCTTGGCAAAGTTATCTGGCAACAAGAAGCTATTCCCCAAACATTTTATGGCGTGTGAATAATAAAAAAAAAACTTTTGATTTTATGGGAAAACTGCCTGTGTGTTATTGGAAGAACCCTTTTTTTCCTTTTTTCTCTCTCTTTTGGCGGCTCGTGGTGCCAATGTGACACATGGCTTTATTATTTGACTGACTTAAAGAACCCCCCCCCCCAAAAAAAAACGAACAAAGATATTGTACGTATTAGAATCCAAAATTCGAATATAAAAAATCCGTTTGTTCGTCGCCTTATTATGGAAACCTAATATATTAGAGTGTTCGAAAAGTCCCGGAACGAAATTTTAATTTTTGGTTGATGAAAGAAATTAATTTTTGGTTGATGTTAAAATTTCAAAATTGAAATTTTCCCCTCCTTGGGTATAAAAAAGTGTAAAAAATCAAAAACCAATGGTACCACGAGATTCAGTATAAAAAAAAATGACTGATTTGATGTATGAAATATCAATGATTGGGCGGGTTTGATCAGAGATTCGTTTGATCAAAGTATCGAGCGAGGAGTCGATTGTGTGTAGAAATTTGAATATGAAAAGTTGGTGTCTGTTTACCCACTTTTGAGACACCCTGTAGAAATTTTAATTACGCCTAAAAATAGATTAATTTGTGTTAAAACTACATATAAAATTTCAAGTCTCTATATTTAGCTGTTAAAAATAAAAAAATATGTTCCGGGACTTTTCGAACACTCTATACAGTATGTAATTGACACCAAATGAGATCTACATACCAAATTTCATCCAAAACAGTTAACGCTACCTGGCAAAAGTTCGCTTCACGGCGGACAAGCGGATTTTTTTTTTGAAATAAATTTTTGACTTAAAAATATCAATCTTTCGCGGATAATTCATACCCACACAAAGATTTTAGTAATTTAATTCCTATATATGGTAATTATGCTATTACTGCAGTCGGCAAATTGCAGTGGTGAGTCGCCATTTTCATACACATTATCCCCCCCTCCCAAAGATTTCACCCTCTCGCTACTCCCCTGTTTTTTTCGACTAAAATAAAAGTTTGGTTTCTTATTCCATCTCGTTATTTTAAATCTACAATATCCCCCCTCCCATATCTTTCTCTTGATTTTATCCCCCTCCGCCAAAGCTTCCCCTTGGCTGACACCTGACACTTCACATTCATGATATATCGTGATTAATTATTTAATAGTTAATTACATGTGAAAAGTAGGGTTGACATGTTGACAACTTATATTCACAGCAGAACCTCGGTCGGTGTAACGAAATCCAAAAAATGAGATGTTTAGATTTCTCCAGTTAATTTCTAGAAATTATTCGCTCTTTACAAATTTGCCTTAAAAGATAATTGATCGCTGATTTAAATAATGAAATAATATTATTCTGTTTTTTTTTTTCAGTTGTGAATCCCTCCATTATATTTATTCTCCAGGTGTTANAAATTTATTAAATTTTCAAACCCTATGGTGACATTTGGCCCACCCTGTATAAATCAGATAAAAGATTAATTTTTTTATCAAAAATTGATATCCAAAGTTGACGTAATCTTTCTATGAATGAAAAAATCGATTTTTCAGTAATAAAAAAAAAAAAACGTATAATATAAAATTTTGAGGAGGGTATTTTTCTATTTTTTTTTTTTTTTTCGTGACGATTCCAAAGGTTCATTATTGAAAATAATAAGCCAAACATTGTATACATTTTTTTTAGTATTTTTTCTCTTTTTTAGAACAGTGAAGATCGTTTTGCCGCTTCCAAATCATTGCGCCCGAGGCGAGCGTCCATAGGTACGCCACTGCACTACCTTTTGGTAGCTCGTCAGTAATACATTTCAATTGACATCATCAGTGCAAACTTTACTCGCTCCTCATAATTCTCATGATTGTTCCTGCGCCACTGCTCTAACTTTTGGTAGCTCGTCAGTAATACATTTCAATTGACATCATCAGTGCAAACTTTACTCGACATGAGTGCAAACTTTACTCGCTTCTCTCATAATTCTCATGATTGTGTTTCTGTAAAAGTTTTCTCGTCTTGAACAAAAATTTATTTTTCACAACTTTGTGTTCATGAACCCAGAAAGTTAAAAGTTTTATTTCAGTTTAAATTGTTGCACTTAGTGACTTAGGATGTCAAACAAATTCATTTGTCGGAGGATATCTCATGCAGAATTATAATATATGA
>CM022884.1:17161103-17171157 GCA_012654025.1 Pachypsylla venusta
GGAAAGACTTCTCGAAAGAGTTGACTCGAGAGGATATCAAGTGATTGAATTTTCTGGTGTTGTAACTATGAGCAGAGGTAGGCAGTATGTCAGAATTTTTATGTATGATACATAAAGAGGAGGTAGTCGGCAATGTAGTACAGGGGAGGCCCAAAACAATATAGACATACATAATCTCCTCCCAAGTTACTTACGGAACTTCTGAAAGGAGCATTTCAGAAGTTCAACAATTATTTTAAATAATACGAAGTAAACTAAAATACAAAATACAACTCTTCAAGTTTTTTTTTTACCAAGTTTACCAAATTGATTTTCGTGACTTATCTCGCGAAGTAAAGATTTATCCGCGATAAATTTTTTAAGTTGACGGAAATCAGATACAAAAAGAATAATTAAGAAGTTAATCTACCCATACATTAGGCGAGGCGGTCGCTCATCGCTCAGCAATCAGATTGCCGGCAATCACATCGCCGGCTCCGCTCGAAAGGTTCCTTTTTGCCATAGCAAGCAATCTCGTTTCAATCAAGCAAGAACACAACGCAATAGATAAAAAACACGTGCAGTCTGACAACAACAACTAGGAGATGCCATGATGAACCGTGGACTGAGACCGTAGTGCGCATGCGCGGACCTCGGATATCGCCCATGACGGTCGCTGGACTCCACACACTTGGCAATCTGGTTGACAAGCGATGTCCAGATTGCCGTCAATTTGCTGGATCACCTGAAATTATCGATCGATCTTGAAATTGCTGGGCAACCTCGAGATTGCTGGCAATCTGATTGAAACGGTCGTATACATTGAGCGATATTCGAGCAATTTGTACGCCGGCAATTAGATTGCTGGTCGTCGGGCAACCGCGTCACCTAATGTATGGGTAGCTTTAGAGGGTTTAAATCAGATTCAAGACATAGTGTGTACTTGGAAATTTATTAATATACAATGAAAATACGAAAGGATTACTATGAACGGAAAATGACGTGCTTCTTTGGCTATCTTAACTTCCGCTCTCCGAAGTTCTGCATAACCCGATCCAACTTATCTCGTGGCTCTAGAGATATTTCATTTTTACTTTCCTTAACCTGTAAAAAGAAAGTATTGTAATGGGCTGAAATGTCGAGTTTTCAATGTCAAAACACGTTTTGGTGTCCACAGAGCCGAAATCATGAATTTCAGCCATTGGTCCGTGTGTGTGTGTGTGTGTCTGTCTGTCTGTCTGTCTGTAAACAAGCTATCTCAAGAAGGGCAAGTGCTAGAAGCTTGAAACTTGAAACTTGGTATGCATGTCAGCTTTATGCCATGGACGGCAAAATCAACTTTTGATGGAAATTGAATAAACCGTTGGCGGTTTAAGCCGTTTTTTTTAGCGGTTATTGCATATCCCGATAAAGTTCACAGTGAGAACTGCAAATATAGAGATCCGCAAGCAGTTTAATAATAAATGAAGGTCGCAGTGATAATTACAATCAGTCTCAATAGAGACTCGCAACCAGTTTAATTATTGAATTTAGAGATGGTATTTAGGATGTTTGCAGTCATTATGAAATATAAATTTCTATAAAAATTTTTTGTATCGACTGCAGAAAATATTGTTGAGTCACGAGCGCTTTCGTCTGTTACGACATTATATACTTGATAATGTCGTAACGCTCGTGACTCAACAATATTTTCTGCAGTCGATACAAAAAATTTTTATAGAAATTTACAGTTTAATTATATTAAATCCAGCATGCCTTCATAGGATTGTCTTGTCATTTGTCTTCCCCTATTATACCTTTGGCTTCTGGTGTTCTACATTGCAATATTTGCTTCATCTTACATTCTGTTGTTCATCCTGTATTAACAGTTAACCTGGATTTCATTTTCATTGCTTCATCTTACATTCTGTTGTTCATCCTGTATTAACAGTNATGTTTTGACTTTCCTTATCCTAACAAAGGAAAATATTATAATGGGCTGAAATTTTCGATGTCGAGTTTTCAACGCCAAACTATACGTTTTTAGGTCCCCAGAGCCCAAATCTCGAGTTTCAGCCATTGGTTCGTGTGTGTTTGACTGTCAGTCTTTCAAGAAGATATCTCAAGAACGGTATGAACTAGAGACTTGAAATTTTTGGTATTTGTGTCAATTTTTTTTATTGGACGAAACACCAAACCGATATTTGGCGGGTTTTTTACGTCTTTTAGCGGTTTTCGCAAATCCCGTCTAAAAGTTGAACTTTAAGAGCTAGAAATTGAATTTGAACATTTTTTTTTTTTTTTATAATTGGGATACTATGTCAAGTAAATCCATAATGAGACAAAGGATATACTATATTTTTATTTTTTTAACTTTGCTTAACGTCTCTTCAACATCTATTGTTCTTTCAAGACGGGTGTTTCACCCTCCATTCGCTTAAAAGTTGTAAACCAGCTACTCACATTGACCTCACCCAGCCTGGGTTGGGCCAAAAAAATAGAAAAATACCCACATAGAACAACTTCTTAACTTCAGTGATCTAACGGGAACTGGTGCATTCAAAGTGCCATGGACGCTTGCTGCTAATTTAAAGGTATTAAGATGAGTTTGAAATCTGAAGAGTTTGAAGTATTCAAACTCACTTCAAGATCTGATGATATGCTCAAGAGACTACAAAACTAGTCAGCTCTAATTAACATCTTAATAATTTTATAGTCAAGTGAAGATATACANTCTATTTCTTCAGATCTGGTGGGGGGGCTCCCTTCCTCTATCCCCTTCTGCTTTGAAAGAGAGATGCTCTTTTTTTAAAAAAAAGAGGAAGCAAAAGGAAATATTTTTCTTTTCCCTTTTTCTAAGCATTTGGAAATTCACCAAGCTTGAAATATACCTTTTTTCTGTACGATTGAGAAGAAGAAAAAGAATTCTAGGCAATTTGTTTTCTTATCTGCATTTATTTTTACTTAAATCCTTTCATACTGATTTGAACTATTTACTGTATTTTATGGAGTTTTGTTAAAAGACAAAAGACTGCATCAACTTTGATTTCAGTCCCATTGCTCACGCTAACTCACTATTGAATCACAGCTGTAATACATAGACGTTGCTCATCTTCAGACATTTAACGATTACTCATTTGATCAACGTTCCATTCACGCCAACTCACCATTGAATCACAGCTGCAATACATGGACCATTGAATCACAGCTGCAATACATGGACGTTGCTCAACTTCAGACATCTAACGATTATTCATTTATTCAACGTTCCATTCACGCTAACTCAATAGCACTTAGACGTTGCTCAACTTCAGACATCTAACGATTACTTCTTTTATTCAACGTTTTGTTAAAAGACAAAAGACTGCATCAACTTTGATTTCAGTCCCATTGCTCACGCTAACTCACTATTGAATCACAGCTGTAATACATAGACGTTGCTCAACTTCAGACATCTAACGATTACTTCTTTTATTCAACGTTTCATTCACGCTAACTTACTATTGAATCACAGCTGTAATACATAGACGTTTGCTCAAATTCGGACATCTAACGATTACTTCTTTTATTCAACGTTTCATTCACGCCAACTCACTATTGAATCACAGCTGTAATACATAGACGTTGCTCATCTTCAGACATCTAACGATTACTAATTTATTCAACGTTCGCACTTAGACGTTGCTCAACTTCAGACATCTAACGATTACTCATTTCTTCAACGTTCGCACTTAGACGTTGCTCAACTTCAGACATCTAACGATTACTCATTTCTTCAACGTTCCAATCACGCTAACTCAATAGCACTTAGACGTTGCTCAACTTCGGACATCTAGCGATTAATTATTTATTCAACGTTCGCACTTAGACGTTGCTTAACTTCAGACATTTAACGATTACTCATTTATTCAACGTTCCATTCACACTAACCCAATAACAACTTCAGACATCTAACGATTACTCATTTATTCAACGTTCCATTCACGCTATCTCAATAGCACTTAGACGTTGCTCAACTTCAGACATCTAACGATTACTCATTTGTTCAAAGTTACAGTCACGCTATCTCAATAGCACATAGACGTTGCTCAACTTCAGACATCTAACGATTACTCATTTATTCAACGTTCCATTCACCCTAACTCAATAGCACTTAGACGTTGCTCAACTTCAGACATCTAACGATTACTCATTTGTTCAACGTTCCATTCACCCTAACTCAATAGCACTTAGACGTTGCTCAACTTCAGACATCTAACGATTACTCATTTGTTCAACGTTCCATTTACGCTAACTCAATAGCACTTTTGATTTCCAATTTTTAATCAAATCTTTTTGATTTTTTGATTTTAGGTCCGATACGCATGTGGTCCTCCCAAATATGTTGAATCTACCAACAGTCCAACATCTTCATCAACGCCGGAAATCTCAACGTCCACAATGCAGCCTTCAAAAAGTTTGAGAAGTCTTATTTGGCACGATTTGGACGATTATTCTCTTCGTTTCAATGAACACTTGGCCGAATTTCATGAGAATATTGAAAAATATAAATCTTTCTACACGAGCATCAGTGAACATCTTTGTGGAAGCGAGTCAACAAAGGCCACAGAATGTTGGAATGGACAAACAGTTGGACAGTGAGTCATTTTTTACTTTTTTATTTTTTAAGGGTCTTAGAGGCATGACCGTTTGGGTTGGTTAGTATTTTTAACGATCCAGCGTCTACGGCACGTAGAGATTACGATCCCGGGATTGCTGAAATTTTGATCCCGGGAATCACCATCCAATCCCGGGATTTTCGCGATTGAAACAAACAAAAAACCTACTTTTTTTATTGAATTTGAAAATGAGTCACCAATACATCAACCTTGAACGTTACATGAAAGTCGATGTGCTGCCATCTGCCATGCAATAAAAAAATGCAAGACATTTTTCAATCCCTTTCTTCTTGGGTATGACTCCGGGGAGAACCGTAGGGTCCCATAGTTGTGGGATTTTTAAGGATTTTTGTCGCGTGCGGCTGACACATCGCGGGAAAAATCCCACCAATCATATTTTTATTTTTTCCACTTCTCTTTTGTTTTGTTTTTATGTTTACTTGTTAGCTTTATTGACATATTTTAACCCCCCTCGACAGGTTAGGAAATGTTTTTACGGCCATGCCTTTATTGCTTNAACTTGATTTATCTTGGTTGATCCACAAAAGGACTCCACACACATCTCTCAAGTTATAAACTTGATTTTTTATTTTTATTTTATCTACTTACTATACTAACTATCTACTTCTAATACTTGATTTTTGGAAGATTCCCAATTTTTTTCTAATCCCGGGATTATGATCGTTCCAGTCCCGAAATTTCGGGATTGTCAGGTTCGGGATCATAATCTCTAATGGCACGTTGAATACACCAGGTCCCATTAGATCACTAAATCGTTCCAGTCCCGAAATTTCGGGATTGTCAAGAAGGTTCGGGATCATAATCTCTAATGGCACGTTGAATACACCAGGTCCCGTTAGATTACTGAAATTAACCAACGTCCAGCGAGGTTGTACCTGGCTATTTTTCAGGTCAAACCCAGGCTGGGTGAGATCAATGTGGGTAGCTAATTTGCAAGTTTCCAGCGAATGGAGGGTGAAACCTCCGTCTTGAATGACCAATAGATCTTAAAGAAGCGTTAAGCAAATAAAAGGCTAGCCAGCGCCAATGCACGTTGAATACACCAGTNATTTTTGATGTGCTTAACTCGCAAATCAGGAATGGCTGGTCATAATATTGCCAACTACGCCCCAATGTGGTGTTAACTCTATTACAATATTGGTTTTTTATGCATTTTCAATAATGAACCTTTGGAATCGTCACGAGAGAGAGAAAAAAGAAATACCCCCCCTCAAAATTTGATATTATACGTTTCAAGGTTCGTGGATCCAAAAATCGAATAAAAACCCCGTTAGTCTTTCGTCCGCTGTGAAACTTTGGCCACTTCGCTGGCCAAAGTTTGACAGCCAAACTGGACCTATATATTGATAAATAGGTCCAGTTTCCAGTTGGGTTCTAAATGTGCTCCGAAACTTTTGGTTGCAATCGAATATACCTTTGGCTGTTTTTGCCGCTTTTTAAGGGTTTTCAGTATTGCTTAAGGTCTATTTATGCACCAGAATTTTTGGGAAGGGGGTAATTTTTTCTGGGGGGGGAGTATTGTTTTTTTTGGCTAAAAAAATACCCAATTTTTTTAGCCAGTAAAATAATAAACCCATGTATCGCATTGGCAGAGTTTTTGAAGTTATTCTTCTTTAGGCGCGTTATGAAAAAATGATGAGAGTGAAATTTTAAGTTGCGCGCGCACCTGTAACAAAAAATTATCACCGCATCAGTGTAACACAAATTTATTAACGCATCAGTGTAACACAAAATTAACANCCAAAACTTTTGGGTTCAATCAAATATACCGCTGGCGGTTTTTACCGCTTTAAAGCGGTTTTCATTAATCCTGTCTAAAAAGAGAATGAGCGGTTTTCATTAATCCTGTCTAAAAAGAGAATGGTAATTTAGGGTCTAATTAGATTTGGAATCATCATGATAATCCCCCTCAAATTTTTTTGAGGGGGTACCCCCCAAAAAAATGTATTATTTTTTGCCAGAAAAATAATAAACCCAGGTATCACATTGGCAGAGTTTTTTTCTTTTTGTCGGTTGTTCTATGCTCGTGAAAATTACATTCGCGGAGACACATTAATTCATTATTATGAACTTTATATACGACAAAAGATGGAAGAATAAAGCCCGACACACAAAGCGGTAATGACATATGCAGGATGGGAGAAATACAATCAAAATATCTCAACAAAAGAAACAAAAAGACTCTCTCAGCAGTCTTCTTCAGAATGAATAGAATAATCAAGTTCACAAACAGACTGAGGGCAGCCATCATAACAAGAGAAAGCGTTGCATGGGATGGGCTAGTCATCCGCGAGTCGACTCACGTCTCGACTCAACTACGAGTCGAATCATCTTCTAAGAGTCGACTTACGAGTAGATTTTTTTGGTTGACTAGTAATTTTTTTTTTTTTTTAATTTGGCTTAACGTCTCTTTAACATCTATTGGTCATTTAAGACGGGGGTTTTACCCTCAATTCGCTGGAAATTTGCAAACCAGTTACCCACATNCCCAAGCGGTTACCCATTTAAGTACTGACCACGCCCGACGTTGCTTAACTTCAGTATTCTGACGGGAACTGATGTATTCAACGTGGTATGATCGTTGACTAAACTAGTAAAGATAATAAAGAGAAAATAGGGTGTTTGTTGTTTGCTGAAGGAAAATGTTCTTTTATTCTGGTGACGATTGATTGTGATGTCGTTTTAATGTATTCACCGAAGTCGGGGACGTTTATTTGGTAGATGCCTCTTTTGTCAATTGGTTCTATTATGTCTTTCTGATCAAATAAGGCGTTTTTTTGAAAATTGTCACTCGATGCGAGTCGAGATCGAGATTTGACTCATTGAGTCGAGTCATGTCGACTCACCTAAGTGAGTCGAAAATCCCATCCCTACATTTGATATTGTATACAATAAATTGTAGTTTTTATTTTGTGTTGCGTTTGGCACATTTTCTTGTTTTCCTCAACCTCTCTCTCATACAAGAAAGCGTTACATTTGATATTGTATACAATAGATTGTAGCTTTTATTTTGTGTTGCGTTTGGCACATTTTCTTGTTTTCCTCAACCTCTCTCTCATACAAGAAAAGCTCAAATAAAATTAATTCTTCTTTTACAAGAAGGTATCTATCCATCTATACCTACTTATAAAACGCAAAGCCCAGTTGGTATACTGACTGACGTACTGACTGACTGAGCAGATAGCGAAAAATTAATTCCAATGGACCTACCCACCCAAAATCATGGTCCACGACACCACAGGAAAATTATCAGAACTAAAATATGTGAAGCCGTTTTCGAGTTACGGCCAAATTTTCAATTTATTGCCTCTAACACCCCTGATGGCGAACACATACAAATCTTGTTTTTTAAAGCCCCAATATACAGGGTGGACACAAACTCATAAACTCATACTCCTTCCCCCTCCCCANCCCCCCCCCCCCCCATAAAAATAGCAATATAAGATTCGTAGCGAAATAAATAAAACAATAATGTGAAAATTAAAAAGTTGTTGATAATTTAATTAATAAATTTATAATAGAAAAATTGATGACTATTTCATTCAATCAATATTCCAACGTTGCGTTTCCCCCATCAGGTATTCGAACTCACTTCCATCATTTTGTGTATTTGAGGAGCTTGATGCTTCCCCTTTCACACTATCATCGTAGTTATAATTATTAGCTTTCAAAAAGTTTCTTATTTCTTCCTCCTTCTTAGCTAACTTCTCTTTGCGGTCGGCGATTCGTGGTTCTATAACTTCTTTTACTCTTCTCCTCAATGCATGATACTCTTCCCACGTATATCCTTCGATGGTTTTAGCATAACTATACAATGCATACATTTCTTTCTCACGGGTTTCTATGTCAGTCTTTATATCTTCTATTTCTTTTAATATTTCCTCTACTTTTTTATCATCTAGTGTTTTGTCTCTTTCAGTTGTTGTTTTGAATTCTTTAATTTTAACATCTAGATGATCTATTGCCTCAAGTACTTCTGGCAATCTAGATCTTCTTAAATATGTTACTTTGTAGTCTATTTGCGACCTAATTCCTGAAAATGAATAAAAAATATAAACCTATTATATTGGTTATGTATTTTCTACCATTTAAAATCGAACCATTTCCTCAAAAAACCTCTGCCATTATTTTACTGCGGCTAAAAAAAAAATGCCCCCCCCCCCTCAAAATATATTTTATGTTTGCAAGGCACGAATCAAAAAACCGAAATCGAAAAACATCGGACAAACGGATTTTTTTTTTGTTCGATTTTTTAATTCTGTGTACCTTGAAACGTAAAATATCTAATTTTGAGGGAGGGGGGTATTTTTTTAGGCAGTAAAATAATGGCAGATTTTTTTGAGGACATGGTTCGATTCTAAATGGCCAATATTGTCCCCTGTGGATAGAAGGACATAAAAGGAATAATTCCAAAGCACCCAAATCCGTGCCAGTTGTAAAAAGCAACTAAGGACAGGTTTGGAAACGATATCTTTTCCATTATCCAAGCAGAAAGTAAGGGGAAGCTACTGCATTATATTCTTCCTATGTCCCCTGTGGATAGGGGGACATTAAAAGATTACTTCCAAGGCACCCAAGTCCGTGCCAGTTGAAAAAGGCAACTAAGGACAGGTTTGGAAACGATATTTTTTCCATTATCCATGCAGAAATCAAGGGGAAGCTACTGCATTATCCGTAAGAATTCTCAATTATAAACAACTCATGGTGAATTGTTGCAAACCAACCCCACGGCTGTGTAACCTACGATGATGATTGTAATCTACGTACCTTGAAACGTAAAATATCAAATTTTGGGGGGTTATTTTTTTCCGTGACGATTCCAAAGATTTATTTTTGAAAATAATTAACCAAAATTAATGAGGAAACATGTTTTTCATCATTATTTTTTCTTATTAGCTGACAAATTAATACAAAATGTTTATTTCAGATTCGAGATGTTTTGTACAAGATAGGCGTATCCATTATTAACAAAAAAAAAAAATACACCTTTTCACCTTTGCCTCTTTTTTTACTGTGAGAGGCGGACAGAATATCGCAACAATACTTACCATTCCCGTATCTAATACCATAATACACAGTGTCATACTCCAATTTATATCTAGATAATGAAATTTGTGTGATGGTCTCACCAAAAGGGGAGGGGTGTTACGAGTAGGGTATGCAGCGACATTGATGTTGACAACCTCCAATTTATATCTAGATAATGAAATTTGTGTGATGGTCTCACCAGAAGGGGAGGGGTGTTACGAGTAGGGTATGCAGGGACATTGATGTTGGCAGCCTCCAATTTATATCTAGATAATGAAATTTGTGTGATGGTCTCACCAGAAGGGGAGGGGTGTTACGAGTAGGGTATGCAGGGACATTGATGTTGACAGCCTCCAATTTATATCTAGATAATGAAATTTGTGTGATGG
>CM022884.1:17171652-17206567 GCA_012654025.1 Pachypsylla venusta
AAAATAATAAACCCATGTGTCACATTGGCAGAGTTGAATAATAGAATTAGCACACTTAGCAGAGCTGCAAATAATCAAACATTTATTATTTAAAGTGTTTGGTTTATGAAAGATGACAAATAATTACCTACCTACGTGTAGTAGCAAACTAAACTGAACAGATCTAGTAGCTATTAAGCCATCTATATTTTCGTAGCTATTAAGCCATCGATCAGCTGTGATTCTTTTTTTACCTACTACCATACGCGACGATGAATTCGTGCAGTTTTTTTTTTAATTTGGCTTAACGTCTAACATCTGTTGGTCATTCAAGACGGGGGTTTTACCCTCCATTCGCTGGAAACTTGCAAACCAGCTACCCACATTGACCTCACCCAGCCTGGGTTGGGCCGGAAAAAGCCAACAATACGTGGTGTTCCCAAGCGGTCACCCATCCAAGTACTGACCACGCCCGGACGTTGCTTAACTTCAGTGATCTGACGGGAACTGTTGTATTCAACGTGGTATGATCGTTGGCTTAATTCGTGCAGTTAAAACTGTGCAGCTTTATCATTGCTTGTATGGCTGTCCTTATACAAAGCTAGTAACATATTTACTCACTGATTGCAGAAGTTAAGGCGCCGCGCAGGCCATGCTAGACTTGTGTTTTGATTTTTGAAGCGTGGGGGGTGGGAGGGCTAGTTCGTACTGTTTGCAGTTCAATGTCTTCGAGTCACCGTTTAGTGTTTAGTTTAGGGATGGGATTTTCGACTCACTTAGGTGAGTCGACATGACTCGACTCACAAATATGAGTCGACTCCAAGAGTCGACTCTCGATTTCGACTCGCATCGAGTGACAATTTTCAAAAAACGCATTATTTGATCAGAAAGACATAATAAAACCAATTGACTAAAGGGGCATCTACCAAATAAACGTCCCCAACTTCGGTGAATACATTAAAAAGACATCACAATCAATCGTCACCAGAATAAAAGAACATTTTCCTTCAGTAAACAACAAACACCCGGAAAAATATTTCTCCTTCTATTATCTTTATCAGTCAACAAAAAAAAAGCTACTCGTAAGTCGACTCTCTGAAGAGTCGACTCAATTTAAAAAGATGATTCGACTCGTGAGTGAGTCGATCGTGATTCGACTCATGAGTCGACTCGTGGATGACTAGCCCATCCCTAGTTTAGTTGTTAGTTAGTATACGTCAAGAGCTATTACCGTTGTCGATTTCCGGTTTCCGAGGGTGAAGTTTTTGAATTTTAGACCGAAAATATTTTTACTTTAGTAATTGAATATTCGCCATTTTGGGTGTATGCAGAATAAATTATAGGTAACATATTTATTTTTGTAACTTCTGCATTTTTAATTTTCATTTTCTTTACAAAAATGTAGGTAAATAAATATATTTTTTTCTTTTTTTTCGTGACGATTCCAAAGGTTCATTATTATTATTTTTTAATTTGGCTTAACGTCTCTTTAACATTTATTGGTCATTCAGGACGGGGGTTTCACCCTCCATTCGTTGGAAAAGTGTCAGAGTTGCGTAGTTTAAAAAAGATCTAAAATATTGTAAGTTAGCTCAAACACGACGAGGCAATAACTCAAACATTCTGGCCATGAAAGTATTTTTTTTATCTGAACTTTATAAGATAAAACTTTATAAAACAAACTTTTGCTATTTTTGTTTTTTGAGGACAATGTAATTCAAGGGGGGGGGGGTCAACCCTGTATTACCAAGATTTAAACGTTTCGCCAGGCGCATTTGGGCCACGGCTATTCAGACTTTTTAGTATTTTCCAAATTTTCTTTTACCCGTTCCTGGTTTCGAACTCCCGGAATGACTGGCCATACCTTTGCAGAAAATGTCCTAAAATAAGGACTAAACAGTCACCTAAAACTTTCTCGCTTTGAATTGATATGCTGTCGCGACAAATTTTAAGATATCGGACCGTGACTGTGCTATTTCGGTAAAGAAATTATAAATTTGGTCATAACTCGAAAACGGCTTGACATATTTTAATTCTGATAATTTTCCTGAGATAATAGATAATGAAATTTGTGTGTTGGTCTCACCAGGAGGGGAAAATAATTCCTGAAACTCTCTTTCAGATTGCTTGATAATGTTACCCTGTTTTTACTTTAGCTTCCCATATACGAAGTATAGGTAAATAAAGTATTGTATTCGTGAAAAATTTCGATGCTTTCTGAACGAATTATGACGATTAGGTATATTCCAAAAAATGGGTCTGGAAAAAATGTGTGTCCGCCCGTCCGTCCGCTAAAATCGTGTTCGCGCATCTACAGCCTTTATTGTTTTTCCAATTTTGATGATATTTGGTCACAATATTCCTTGAGGCCACAATTCGAGCCTAAACCTTAACATTGAAGATAGCGAGACCCTCTAGGGTCCATTTATGGGTCGAAAGAGGCCATTTTGGGGTGATGCTCCAACGGTATGCTCGAGTTTGGTGAAATTTAAAACAGTGACACTTTTTAACATATCATCGACATTTTTTTTTTCATCTGGTTGCAAAAAATTGATGGGAGTCGACCCCCTCCCCCCTCCCCAAAAAAATTATGGTCAGCGAACCGAGTAAATCATCAGAACTTAAATATGTCAGTTTTCGAGTTACAGTCCAATTTTCAATTTATTCACCAAAATCGGGCAGTCACGGTCCGATATCTTAAATTTTGTCGCGAAAACATATCAACTTAAAGCGAGAAAGTTTTAGGAGGCCGTTTAGTCCGTATTTTAGGACATTCTCTGCAAAGTTGTAGTCATCCATTCCAGAGTAACTTAGTTCGAAATTAGGAACAAGTAAAATTAAATTTAGAAAATAGTAAAAAGTCATAAGCGCCACTGGCGGATCTAGAAAAATATTTTGGGAGGCGCCTGTATTTTTTCCGCTATATGTATTCTGTTTTGTATACCTATACAGGGTTTGCACTTTCTAGTTGTCCCATAGGATTTTACACGGAAGTTTTGACTTATNCCCCCCCCCCATAAAAAATAACAATATAAGAATCGCAGCAAAGCACGGGCGAAACAGCTAGCAAGAAATAAAAATAAAACTAATAATGTGAAAATTAAAAAAGTGTTGATAATTTAATCAATCAATATTCTAATTAAAACTAGGTGTGTCCGTGGACAAAAACGGGCGGAGCCATCCGTTTCACCTTTTTGGGCACCACATAAACATTAGCATATTGCTCCACTATTCCGTTGAAACAAGATTTTTTGAGAATACCGCACCTTTCTTGATTGCAACCGTTTCCGATTTTTCTGCCGAAATAAATATCGGATCATGACTCTTTGGTAAAAAATCGAAAAATCGGCCAAACAATCGGAAACGGTTAAAGATATCGTTCTGAAAATAGATATATGCACCCTTGGGTTTATGCAGAATATGAAGAAAAAAATTTGGTAAAAATCGGTTGAGTAGTTTTGGAGGAGTAGGGTAACAAAAGTTTTCAGTTTGTAGGGAGTATAAGGCTACGCTTCGCTCCGCCCAATAAATTCTTCTTCTTCTGAATTATTATCATGTATGTTCAAACGTTGCGTTTCCCCCGTCAGTAATTCTACGCACTTTCATCATATGGTGTATATGAGGAGCTTGATTCTCCCCCTTTCGCATTATCAGCGTAGTAATTATTATCATACAAGAAATTTATTATTTCTTTCTCCTTCTCTTCTAACTTCTCTTTGCTGTCGATGATTTGTGGTTGTATATCATTTTCTACTATTTTGTTCAATTTGACAACATCATAGGACGTAACATAACCTCTGATGGTTTTAGCATAACTATATAATTTATCTCTATCTGCCTCACGGTTTTTTATAGCAGTCTTTATATCTTCTATTTGTGTTAATATTTCCTGTACTTTTTTATTATCTAGTGGTTTGTATATTTCAGTTGTTCTTTTGAATTCTTTAAAAATTGTATCTAGAGCAACTATTGCGTAACGTACTTTTGGCAATCCAGTGTCTCTTAAATTGATTGCCATTCTGTTTAATTCCGCCTCATTACCTAAAACTGAAAGAAATATAAACCTATTATTATATTGGTTATGTATTTTCAATATTGGCCATTTGAAATCGAAACATTTCCTCAAAAACTCTTGTCATTATTTTAATGCGCCTAAATGTGCCCCCCCCCCCCCCGCAAAATATATTTTACGTTTCAAGGTACGCAGAATCTAAAGATCGTAAAACATCGGACAAACAGATTTTTTTTTATTCAATTTTTGGATTCTGTGTACCTTGAAACGTAAAATATCAAATTTCGAGGAAGGGGGTATTTTTTAGGCAGTAAAATAATGGCAGATTTTTTTTTGAGGACATGGTTCGATTCTAAATGGCCAATATTGTCCCCTGTGGATGGAAGGTAAAAAAAAATACTTCCAAGGCACCTAAATCCGTGCCAATCGTAAAAGGCGACTAAGGACAGGGTCGAAAACGATATCCTTTCAATTATGCATGAAGAAAGCAAGAAGAAGTTACGGCATTATATCCTTCCTATGTCCCCTGTGGATAGGGGGACATTAAAAGAATACTTCCAAGGCACCCAAGTCCATGCCAGTCGTAAAAGGCAACTAAAGACAGGGTTGGAAACGATATCTTTTCCATTACCCTTGCAGAAAGTAAGGAGAAGCTACTGTATTATCCGTAAGGATTCTCAAGTATAAACTCAATGTTGCACACCAGTCCCACGCTCCCACGGCTGTGTAACCTACAATTGGGGGGTTATTTTTTTGCGTGACGATTCCAAAGATTTATTTTTGAAAATAATCAACCAAAATTAACGAGGAAACATGTTTCTCATTATTTTTTCTTATTAGCTGGCAAATTAATAAAAATGAAGCGATAACAAAATATATTTTTAAAAAAGTTTTATTTCAGATTCGAGATGTCTTTGTACAAGATAGACGTATCCATTGTTAACAAAAACATACACCTTTCCACCTTTGTCTCTTTTTTTTCTGTGAGAACCGGACAGAATATCACACCAATACTCACCAGACTCTTCTTCATCACCATACTCTATTGGATCAGACTCATTTTCACCATAATACTCATTTTCACTATACTCTTCTTTACTATATTCATTTTTACTACCAGAGCTGCCATGAAACAGGACCATGAAAATAATGAAACATTTGAATATTGTCCTCAAAGAACCCATTGTAGTTATTCAATTCCTTAAAAATCTGAAAAAAAAATGTTTTAAAAGTCACTTCGAACCAGGATTTCACCATGACAATCAAACTGGTCATGGGCCCCTTTCCTATATATCCCTAGGGATTTTCAAATTACTTAAATGTCAAAGTTAAGGGGGTACCTAACCAGTTTTTCCGGGACATACTGGGTATATCCCAAGCACGAAATACAATTTTTTATCTAGTAAAATAATGAACCCATGTGTCACATTTTCAGAGTTGAATAATAGAATTAGCACACTTAGCAGAGCTGCAAATAATCATTTATTATTTGAAGTGTTTGGTTTATGAAAGATGACAAATAATTACCTACCTACGTGTGGTAAACTAGAATCAACAGATCGAAGCTTCGTAATGAGTAGATCTCTTCTTACCGAAGATATGCAGCATTGTTTGTCAGAAAAATTGTACAGGTGTAAAGTCTGTTTTTTAAAAAAATATTAAGTAGGTCAAACACAATATTTTGCATGCTACGCTATAGAAAGGCGGCTCGTGACTTATTTTCTAAAATTCTATTTGTTTCTTCTTTGTCCCTGCCACCTACATCTTGAGAATTAGTTTTTCATGTAGGTACCTACAAGTCGAGTGTAATAATTTAAGTAGGTAGACATGGCTCATCAATTTACTACAGAATAATATACGGACATACACTTCTAGCCAACTGGGTAACATTTCAATGTAGTTAGGTACATACCTACTACCTACCTACGTTTTTTTTTTCTTCGTTTTTTTAATAGAGGCGTGTATCTCCCTTATGAAGCACTGTCGCCCTTTTTGTTATAGAGTTGACCCCCCCCCCCTAAATTGGTCCATATAACACTTGGTTAAAATAAAGGCACACTTTTCTGAAACACTCTGTATAAATCAGATATTTATTTGTACCTATTACCTCTATATGTGATAGGGGTTCTTTGTTCCAATATCACAGTCCAAACGGTAGCAGATAGCGAAAAATTAATGGCAATGGACCTACCCACCCAAAATCATGGTCCACGACACCACAGGAAAATTATCAGAACTAAAATATGTAAAGCCGTTTTCGAGTTACGGCCAAATTTTCAATTTATTGCCTCTAACACCCCTGATGACGAACACATTTAAATCTTGTTTTTTAAAGCCCCAATATACAGGGTGGACACAAACTCATAAACTCATACACCTCCCCCCTCCCCATAAAAAGAGGAATATAAGAATCGTAGCGAAATAAATAAAACAATAATGTGAAAATTAAAAAAGTGGTTATAATTTAATCAATAAATTTATAATAGAAAAATTGATGACTATTTCATTCAATCAATATTCCAACGTTGCGTTTCCCTCGTCAGGTCTTCCAACTCACTTCCATCATTTTGTGTATTTGAGGAGCTTGATGCTTCCCCTTTCACACTATCAGCGTAGTTATAATTATTAGCTTTCAAGAACTTTCTTATTTCTTCCTCCTTCTTAGCTAACTTCTCTTTGCGGTCGGCGATTCGTGGTTCTATAATTGCTCTTATATTATCATCCATCAATACGAAATAATCTTGGGAAAAATAATAACCTTCAATGGTGTCAGCATAGCTCACTATATCAAATTTTTCTTTCTCACACTTTTTTATGGCAGTCTTTATATCTTTTATTTGTTTTAATATTTCCTGTACTTTATTATCATCTAGTGCTCCGTCTTCTTTAGTTGTTGTTTTCAATTCTTTAAATTTTTCATCTAGATCTTCTTCTATTGTCCCCTTTACTTCTGGCAATGCACGGTCTCTTAAAGCTATTACCCTACGGTCTAATTCCCTCACATTACCTAAAAATGAAAAAAATATAAACCTATTATATTGGTTATGTATTTTCAATATTCGCTACATGAAATGGAACCGTTTCCTCAAAAAAAAAAAAAATCCCTNACGAGGGAAAACCCCCCCCCCCCTCAAAATATATTTTACGTTTCAAAGTACGCAGAATCCAAAGATCGAAAAACATCGGACAAACGGATTTTTTTTAATTATATTTTTGGATTCTGAGTACCTGGAAACGTAGAATATCAATTTTTGAAAAAGGGCGGCATTTTTTAGGGAGTAAAATAATGGCAGAGTTTTTTTGAGGACATGGTTCGATTCTAAATGGCCAATATTGTCCCTCGTGGATAGAAGGAAATAAAAAGAATACTTCCAAAACACCCAAATCCGTGCCAGTCGTAAAAGGCAACTAAGGACAGGGTTGGAAACGAGATCTTTTCAATTACCCATACAGAAAGCAAGGAGAAGCTACTGCATTATATCCTTCCTATGTTCCCTGTGGATAGGGTGACATTAAGGCTGTGTTCACATGACCGCACGGGTCCAATGAACACATCCACAGAAGTTAGTAGAACTACCGCGCGGTAATGTAAACAATATGCACTATTTCGATAGATCTTGTGCCGCGCGGTTCGTCGTATTAATATTATTATTATTTATTGTGTTTCAGAGGTTTCTTTAACCTCTGAAACACAATAAGTAAGGAACCAGGGGGCAAAATCTGTAAAAGAAATAAATCATTAGTAGGTTCTTGAAAAAAAGAAAGAAAAAAAATGTTATTATTGTACTCTGGAAATACTCATCCAGGCAACATTCACCCTATCCCCAAAACCAATGATAAATGTTCTAATAATGAGTTAAAATGGATAACTTAAAATAAGTTAGGTAATAATAATGAATTAATCAAAAAAAGAAGAAAAAAAAGTACGGATAAGCTAGTGCATTATCCGTACTTTTTTTTATTTTAAGTTATCCATTTTAATTAGCTAATAAGAAAAAAATAATATTTTAAAATAAGAAAAAAATAATATTTTTTTCTTATTAGCTGACAAATTAATAAAAATGAAGCTTATCGCTACAAAATATATTTTTTAAAAAGTTTAATTTCAAATTCGAGATGTTTTGTACAAAACAGGCCTATCCATTATTAACAAAAAAATACATATTTGCCTCGTTTTTTTACTGTGAGAAGCGGACAAAATACTCACCAGGCTCTCTTCCCCAACCAGAGCTGCCATGAAACATGACCATGAAAATAATGAAACAACTAAATATTGTCCTCAAAGAACCCATTGTATTTATTCAATTCCTTAAAAATCTGAAAAAAAAATGTTTTAAAAGTCACTTCGAACCAGTATTTCACCATGACAATCAAACTGGTCATGGGCCCCTTTCCTATATCCCTAGGGATTTTCAAATTACTTAAATGTCAAAGTTAAGGGGGGTACCTAACCAGTTTTTCCGGGACATACTGGGTATATCCCGAGCACGAAATACAATTTTTTAACTAGTAAAATAATAAACCCATGTGTCACATTGGCAGAGTTGAATAATAGAATTAGCACACTTAGCAGAGCTGCAAATAATCAAACATTTATTATTTGAAGTGTTTGGTTTATAAAAGATGACAAATAATTACCTACCTACGTGTAGCAAACTAGAATCAACAGATCGAAGCTTCGCAATGAGTGGATCTCTTCTTACTGAAAATATGCAGTATTGTTTGTCAGAACACTTGTACAGGTGTAAAGTCTGTTTTTTTAAAAAATATTATGTGGGACAAACACAATATTTTCCATGCTACGCTATAGAAAGGCGGCTCGTGACTTATTTTCTAAAATTCTATTTATTTCTTCCAAATCCAAAATGAGAAGGAAATTTAAAAAAATATAAAATAGGTATTTGACAAAAGAGCTGTGCAGCATCATCTTCGTTATTTTGTTCTATTAAAATAGATTTTTTTTCTCTATCCACGGCGAACAGTTTTGAGCACACGTGTCAGAGTTCCGTAGTTTAAAAAAAATTCTAAAAAATTTTAAGTTAGCTCAAAAACGACGAGGCATAAACTCAATATTTTTGGTCGAGAAAGTATTTTTTTTATCTGAACTTTATCCATATAAAACTTTATAAAACAAACTTTTGCTATTTTTGTTTTTCGAGTACAATGAAATTCGAGGGGGGTCCACCCTATATATTGCAACCTTTATAAAAACCAAGATTTAAACGTTTCGTCAGAGGCACGGGCGCACGGCCATTCTGACTATTTTTTAAATTTTATTTTACCCGTTTCCGATTTCGAATCTTAACTCTGGAATGGCTGAACATACCTTTGCGGAGAAAGTCCTAAAATAAGTACTAAACGGCCACCTAAAACTTTTACGCTTTGGGTTGATATGTTGTTGCAACAATATTGAAGATGTCGGACTGGGTCTGTCCGATTTTGGTGAATAAATTAGAAATTTAGCCGTAACTCGAAAACATATTTGACATATTTTACTTCTGATAATTTTCCCGAGTTTGTAGATCATGATTTTGTGGGGAGGGAGGTCCATTCCCATCAATTTTTCGCTATCTGCTACCGTTTAGGCTGTGGCATTGGAACAGACAACCCCTACCACAAACATAGGAACACCCAAATTTCTGATTTATTTATTTTGATTGTCTTCAAATTATTTTCTTCTTTCTTCATAATCATACATTTTTCATCACCACGCCAATAAAATCTTTACAAATATAACTCTCATTTTCTCAAAGAGCTATTTTTGTTATCCGATTTCTTATTTCTATCTTTGGTCAAACATCCTTCTTAAAATTGTATGATGAAGCAATGAAATACGAGGGTCGTTTTTTTCAACCTCCGATTGGCTATAAAAAAAGACAAGTTCATCTAAAACAATAATTTTATTACCAAAAGATTAGTGCACTTACGGTTGCTTTTCGACATATTCACCGAAGAGATTGAGGCATTTGTCATATCTATGTACAAGCTTTGCAATACCCTCTGCAAAGAAAGTTGCCGCCAATGAATTCAAGTAGTCCTTACATTAGTTTGAAGGTCGTCATTGGTTTCATAGCGCTTCCCACCAAGCCACGTCTTCAGTTCAGGAAAAAGATGATCACTGTAGCTGTTTATTGTGAAACTTTACAACGTTTGCGTAGAGCTTTTCAGAACAAACGAAGAGGAAAGCTGACCGCTGGAGTTGTTCTGATCCATGACAATGCCCTTCCACACACACTGCTGGAGCAACTCAACGGCTTCTCAAACAATTTGAATGGGACATTTTCGATCATCCGCCATACAGTCCTGACTTAGCACCAAGAGACTTTCATCTTTTTCCTGAACTGAAGACGTGGCTTGGTGGGAAACGTTTTCAAACCAATGACGACCTTCAAACCAACGTCAAGGACTACTTGAATTCATTGGCGGCAACTTTCTCTTTGAAGAGGGTATTGCAAAGCTTGTCCACACATATGACAAATGCCTCAATCTCTTCGGTGATTATGTCGAAAAGTAACCGTAAGTGTACTAATCTTTTGGTAATAAAATTATTGTTTTAGATGAACTTGTTTTTTATTTATAGCCAATTGGAGGTTGAAAAAAAACGATCCTCGTAATTACATAAGACATTATTTAAACCCCCATCTACCGAGCCTCCCATCTTAGAGAGAAAATAATGAGACAATGAAATGATTACACGTAGTAGATACAATGTAATCCCTCAACTCCCGAGCCGTCCATTTTAGAGAAGAGGCAATTAAATAATTACTCGTAGTTAGGTTTAACATAACTTCTCATCTCTCGAGCCGCATGACGCATATGTACAGAGGAAAATTGGGTCACCAATGTCGGTACAATTGTATTGAATTCAGTACTTTTTCAAAAAATTATGTAGGTACCTCAATACTTTTGGCTTAAAATACAATACCTTTTTAGACTTTTCTTGACGGATGGCAAAAATTCCTTAATCCGAATACAAATTGTTTTTCTTGGCGTATTACAATTTACTTTTGACTTTTTATCTATAAAAAGTAGTAGACAGGGACTAGAGTAACTGTGATGGTTTTTATACAACCGATGAATGTTTAAATTAGCCAGCGTCTATGGCACTTTGAATACAGCAGTTCCCGTTAGATCACTGAAGTTAAGCAACGTTCAGCGAGGTTGTACCATGTGGATGTCCGCGTGGGTTCGCGCCCTAGTGATGCTGGTTTTTTTCTGGTCCAACTCAGGCTGGGTGAGGTCAATGTGGGTAGCTGGTTTGGAAGTTTCCAGCGAATGGAGGGTAAAATTCCCATCTTGAATGACCAATAGATGTTAAGCCAAATAAATAAAAAAATGCTTAAATTAAATCTCATTTTTTTTTCAGAATTCATAAGGTTTTATGTTAAAGACTTCTGTGATGATGCAATTTACGAAAAATCAAATTAGCTTGTAGCAGGGGCGTACACAGGATTTTTTTTCGGGGCTGGGCAAACCAAGTAGGTACCATAACATCGTCGTGGTGTTGAACCCAACTAGTTTCACAGAGAGATAATGTAACAAAAAATGTAAATGTAGGGCTTTACCCCCCCCCCCCCCCNCCCCGATAATCAAATGTTTCTAGAGATAAAGGGCGTGGCAAAGCACTATAGGACCGGCATCGGGGGCGGTTCGCCCTACCGTTCCTACGCCTCTGCCTAATAGATGATGCTCTATCGCGCCCAAAATATAGGTTTTTTTTTTCGAGAAATGTTTCTCCCTCCATGTGTAGTAAACATTTGGGCGTTTATGAACCTTTGGATTTACCGATAGCGGCTTATCACAGGGAATCCTGGACAAGAAACGAGGGATTTTCAGACACGTGGGATCTTTCCCATTTGCAATATCCCTCTGTTCGCCCCTTTTGTTTTGTTTTTAACCTTTTA
Organism: Pachypsylla venusta; assembly: GCA_012654025.1. NCBI lineage: Eukaryota > Metazoa > Arthropoda > Insecta > Hemiptera > Aphalaridae > Pachypsylla > Pachypsylla venusta. Next base: position 17,183,548 of record CM022884.1, read on the forward strand.
TGTTTACTTGTTAGCTTTTTTGACATATTTTATCCGAACTAGATAGGTTAGGAAACGTTTATACGGCCATGCCTTGATGAGTAATCTTTCTTGAGCAGAACACTTTTTGAAAGTGATTAAAAAGGGGAAAAATATTAAGGATATCAGGGATTAAAAGTGGTGGGATTTTTGTCGTCCAGGATTACCTGTGATATGCCGCACTCTGATTTATCATGACCCCACCCCCCTTCTCAAAATGTGATATTTTACATTTCAAGGTAACTGATAAGTACGTAGAATGTCAAATTTTGAGGAGGGGGGAGAATATTTTTTTCATGGTCGATTCCAAATGTCCATTATCAAAAAACAATAAATCAAAATTGGTTCGTCAGCCGCACCCCATGAGCGTCGTTTTCGTCACTTAGCATTGCTCGATTTAAATGATATTTGGTATGGAGGTACCATTAATTTGGTGCGCTCGAACTTTTCGTTACTGTCAGCTCAATAATTACAGCTAAATTTTTAGTACGGAACCCTAGAAACTGACAGTAACGAAAAGATTCGGCGCATATTTAGAACCTACTTATATTTCAGCAAAATTGGTGAACAAAATAAGTGGTAAAAGGTCCTGTCACGGATCTCCGTAGATATACGTAAAATATCAAATTTTGAGCAGTGAGGGTATTTTTTTTTTTTTTTTTTTTTTTTTTTTTTTTTTTTTTTTTTTTTTTTTTTTTTNTTTTTTTTTAATTTGGCTTAACGTCTCTTTAACATCTATTGGTCATTCAAGACGGGGGTTTTCCCCTCCACTCGCTGGAAACTTGCAAACCAGCTACCTACATTGACCTCACCCAGCCTGGGTTGGGCCGGAAAAAAGAGCCAACGATACGTGACGTTCCCAAGCGGTCACCCATCCAAGTACTGACCACGCCCGACGTTGCTTAACTTCAGTGATCTGACGGGAACTGGTGTATTTTTTGTATGTCTTTTTGTACTACAATAAACTGGGCCAAATGGACTTCCTCATGTTATTACTAAATTTGTTGTCTTCGTTTGGATTCGAACTCAGTGAGGTCTAGAGTTCACATCAGAACTACAAATTCGGTAACTTGCTCCCACTTGAACTTTATTTTTTTTTTCTTTCTTATTACGCACCTACATACTAAAAGGGACCTGTGTGCCAAGTTTCAAGTCTCTACGTTTAGCCATCGTGGAGCTACGTTGATTATCAGTCAGTCAGTCAGTATACCAACTGGGTTTTGCGTTTTGTAAGTATAGATAGATAGAGTGAGTCATCGTTAAACCATCGTGTGTAGAATCATTATTAAATGTGCCCTCATTTCAAAATGAGCCTACCACCTACTAATTGAGAATTATGTTGGTATCTACTTGGTTTCATTTCGGATCTGTTTTTTTCTTGTTATGCTCAATTCAGATGTTTGTTGAACACATGTTTGTCCCCAAAACACAATTCGACCTCATTTTCATTAGAACCAACGTTACAAAATACCTTTTTCCGAACAACGCTATAGTAAATATTTGACATTCTACGCAATTGTCACCTACCTTGAAATGTAAAATATCACATTGGGAAGTTATTTCNGGGTTATATTTTATTGGCTTAACGTCCTTTTAACATCTATTGGTCATTCAAGACAGGTGTTTCACCTTCCATTCGCTGGAAACTTGCAAACCAGCTACCTACATTGACCTCACCCAGCCAGGGTTGGGCCAAAAAAATAGCCAGCATCATGAGGGCGCGAACCCACATGATAAAACCTCGCTGGACGTTGCTTAACTTCAGTGTTCTAACGGGAACTGGTGTATACAACGAGCCATAGACGCTCACTCACAGAAGTATTCAAAATAAATCCGTCTGAATTCTGAAAAAAAAAAATGAGATTTTATTTAAACAGTTACACAGTAACCTCAGTGTCTTCTCAGTGCCTATACTTTTTACTTTCTCTTCCTCTAGAAGATAAAGTATTGTATTCGTTCAGCAAATTTTGACTTTTTTTGGCCCAAAAAATCGTCTGACGGGAACCCAAAACCCAAAATAAAGATCAAATATATCATTTCCTATTGCTTTCGGGCCATATTTTCACTTTTTCGGGTCATTTTTTACTTTACCTTTCCATATTAATATACGAAGTGTAGCTTTTCTGGATGAATTATGACGACTAGATACCAAAAAACGGGTCTAGAAAATATGTATGTGCGTCCATTCGTCCCCGCCTGTAAATCGTATTCGCGCATGTAGAGATTTCATTATTACTCCGATTAAGATGAAATTTGGTAGGAATATTCCAGCCAAAACTTTAATATTGGAGATAGCATCTTCTGGGGTCCTAAATGGACGGAATGGAATGGGTGAAAAGGGATCATTTCGGGACGACCCTCTAGTGAAAATATTTTACGTGACCCAGTTGAAGATAGCTTCAAGAGACACAAAATTTGTCGGTAATATGTTAAAATAAGGATTTGTTTCAGATTTCAACAAAATTGGAGTAAAATTACCAGTTTTAGAGAGGTGACCCGAATTTGTGGTTTGGTACCGTAAAAAGCTCCTAAATGAAGATAGCTCCATGAGTCCCATAATTTGCCGATGATATGTTACAAACATTGTCTGTTTCAAATTTCATCAAAATCGAGAGTGCCGGGTACCAAACCACAAATTCGGGTCACCTTTCTAAAACTGGTAATTTTACTCCAATTTTGTTGAAATCTGAAACAAACCCTTTTTTTAACATATTACCGACAAATTTTGTGTCTCTTGAAGCTATCTTCAACTGGGTCACGTAAAATATTTTCACTAGAGAGCTGTGACAACAGCCGAAGGTTGCAAAATCATATAATATTTCCTCTAGGGAGCTGCGACAATAGCCGAAGGCTGGCAAAAGTAATTCAAATAACTTTTTTCATAATAGAGCTGCGACAACAGCCGAATGCTGCCAAATCTAATTAATATAATATTTCCACTAGACATAACACCGCCAATAGCCGAAGACTGCCAAAGCTAATTCAAATATTTTGTTTTCATTATATTATTATAAAGCTGCGACAACAGCCCAAGGCTGCCAAATCCATTTCCAAATATATTTTCACTGGAGATCTGCGGCAACAGCGAAAGGTTCCCGCTGATAATTGTAATAAGGTAGTATTTTACGAATCCTCTCAGAAAAAACTGACCAAGTGTAAAGTCGCTATTACTTTAAGAGAATTGAGACAGAAGAACGTGCAATAATAAATTTAAGTGCGGGATACACAGCTGCAAGAACAAAGTTTGACCTCAATAGATATCACTACGTTCATGGGCGGAATTTTTTGGAAGAGTGGTTGGAACTTGGACTTATTTCAATGATAATTTTAGCCCTCTACGTATAGACGTATACGAAAAGTGCCTGAAACTTTTGATGATGAGTGAATCATTCAGTCAGTATTGTTGAATAAGGCGGAATTTTTTGGTTGAGTGAGTGGAACTTGGCCTTTTTTCAATGATAATTTTTTTGTGAAATAATATTTTCATCAATTACCTGCGACAGCTGGAGGCTGCCGTATTCCTGGAATAAAGAAAGATAAAGTTTAGTAGTTTAGTTTTCCGTACCATTTTTTTTAATAAGATATCTAATTCTCTACAGAGAGGTAAATTTTTCCGTACTTGTAAAATGTTTTACAAGAGAAATAGCGCGACGGTAGAATATAAATCCCTAGTTAAATATTTTCAGGTAGGGATTATTATTTTTGATTCCTTTTCTCCTTTGCACGACTTGATGTATTTTCTAATTTTCTGTATTTTACAGATTAGTTGTGTTAACGAGGAGAGAATATTATTCATACTGTTCTAGTTTGTACTCTGTCAGTTAGCGGCGGCTTTATTATTTTACTGATTAGTTGTGTTAACGAGGAGAGAATATTATCTATTCATACTGTTCTAGTTTGTACTCTGTCAATTAGCGGCGGCTTTAATATTTTACAGATTAGTTGTGTTAACGAGGAGAGATCATTATTCATACTGTTCTAGTTTGTACTCTGTCAATTAGCGGCGGCTTTAATATTTTACAGATTAGTTGTGTTAACGAGGAGAGAATATTATTCATTCTGTTCTAGTTTGTACTCTTCAATTAGCGGCGGCTTTAATATTTTACAGATTAGTTGTGTTAACGAATTTCTTCGTGTTATTATGTCACAATTTTAGTGGCCATCATAGCATTTCAAGGTATTCCCAACAATCATTCCAATATCAACAAGCCTAAGCTTACACACTTTAACAATTTCCTTATAATGCTACCACTTGTCGCTATTACCATATCTACTCAATTGTCCTCAGGAGGCTGAGTTACCCCCAATCACAGCCAGACCAAGTAGAAAATTTGAAAAAACCTTTATCAAATCTTCGACCCGTCCAGGAATCGAACCAGGAACCTCCTTGGTGCAAACCGAATGTGATGCGCACTCTGCCACGGAGACGTCTAACGTAATATCTTACTGATAAAAAAAAAAATACTTGAACAATCATAATTCGGGAGGTATATTCAATAGCACTCAAAAGTTTTGGCGCACAATTAGGACCCAAAATTCCATCCAAATCCGTCATAGGACAAACGAATTGATATTTATTTATTTTTTTTTGACACGGTTTTTTTTATATGACGACTCCAAGGGTTCATTATTGAAAATTATAAAAACCAAAAATATAAAAAATTGCCAATTAATTAGTTTAATTAATGAAATAAAAAAAATAAATAAGCTGATTTGAGTTTTCAATAGTTACTCAGACTGATATCATCAGACCAGAGCTATGATAGAACGATGTGAACACTTAGCACAAAGTCTACATTTGAAAAGAATATCTCCTTATAATATTAATGTACTCCTTAAAATATAAAGCAATTTGTAAATGTATATTTCCTTGTGTTATTATGTCATAATGTTTGTGGACATCATACCATTACAAGGTATTTTCAACATTCACTCCTATATCACTAACCCTAAGCTATACCTACACTTTAACAATTTCCTTATAATGCTACCACTTGTCGCTATTACCATATCTACTCAATTGTCCTCAGGAGGTTGAGTTACCCCCAATCACAACCAGACCAAGTAGAAAATTCGAAAAAAACTTTTTCAAATTTTCGACCCGCCCGGGAATCAAACCCGGAACCTCCGTGGTGCGAACCGAGCGTGATGCGCACTCTGCCACGGAGACGTCATATAAAGCAATTTCATTATATCCTAAGTCGAATCGCCTTTAAATTTGCTCTATAAGAACACACAGAGCTGCCGAGAGAAAATCCGGGCCCAGGCCTAAAAAAAATACGGGCACCTTTAATAAAATGAACACATTATTAATGGTCCCTTCAAAAGTCCTGACCCTGAGGGACTACCCCCCCCCCCCTTTCGCTGGTCCTGACACCACAACATAGAGTGATCGTTTTTCTCACCATTGACAAGTTCACATCTCAACCATCTCTTGATTTCTGTTACATTGCGATAATAGGTTCGATCGATGATTATTCTATGAGACTGTGAAGATAACTGTCACTTCCCATCATGATGGGGCGTGACGTGAGCGAGGAAGTATTTCATTATATTTTAAATTGTTCCCCGCGAGTGCACCATTTATTAATTTGGACCTTTCCTCTTGTCACTTTTAATATCTTGCCGCCACTTAATTCAATTGATGACAAAAAATCTTTTTGGTTTGTCTTAATAAAGGTGCTCTATCCTAACACAAGGCCGTACCCAGGGGGGGGGTCCATGGGGTCCAACCCAATAAAGGTGTTATATCCTAACACAAGGTCGTACCCAGGGGGGGTCCATGAGGTTCAACCCCCCGCCCCCGGAAATTTCATCATTTTTTTTTTCCCATGCATAACTTATGTAATATTGTAAGGTGTAACTCATCATCACCACCACGAACAACAACAGCATCATTAACAACAAGGACAACAACATCAACAACAATAACAACAACAACATCATCAACAATAACAACATCAACAACAAGAAGAAGAACAACAATAACAACATCAATAACAACAAGAAGATCAACAATAACATCAAAAATAACAACAAGAAGAACAACATCATAAACAATAACAACATCAACAACAAGAACATCATCAACAATAACAACGTCAAGAAGAAGAACAACAACAACATCATCAACAAAAACAAGAAGAACAACAACATCATCATCAACAATAACAACATCAACAACAATAATATCAAAAATAACAACGAGAAGAACAACATCATAAACAATAACAACATCAATAATAACAACATGAACAACAAGAACATCATCAACAATAACAACATCAACAACAAGCTGAAGAAGAAGAAGAACAACAACAACATTATCAACAAAAACAAGAAGAACAACAACATCATCATCATCAACAATAACAACATCAATAATAACAACATAACAACAAGAACATCATCAACAATAACAATAACAAGAAGAAGAACAACAACAAGATCATCAACAACATCATCATCAACAAAAACAAGAAGAACAACATCATCATCAACAATGACAAAATCAACAACAAAAACAACATCATCAACAAGAACATCAATAATAACAACATCATCAACATTACCTTCCATGATCATCATTTTCAGTTGTTAGTCCTGGCTTGGCTCAATCCTTCGGACCTCCCCCCCCCGCAAAAAAANTCCCCCCCCCCCCCGCAAAAAAATCTTGGGTACGGGCCTGTCCTAACATATTTGTCACGTCATTCAATTTAAATGAAACATTAGCTCTCGTATTTTTGAGTGTCCTTAATTTTTCAGGTTTCTGTACCCGAAGTATATCAGAAACCCTATTAGTCATTTCTATTAATTTTGATTCGCTTCTGTCATAATAATTGAATACTGAATCGGTCAAAAGTTAAAAAATTGTCAGTTTGTGCTAAAAAAACATCAAAGGAGATATTTTTATAATTTACCTTATACAGGGTGCGGCAATTAGTTCTCCCACATTTGAAAGAGCTGGTAAATAAAAACGAAATGAGATATTTGAAAATATATTTTGTATTCTGAAAGCTTGTGTATTCTAGTTTTTTTCATCTATGTTTTGTAAATAATGTCGTCCAAATGACGGCCTTGGCGAGTGATGCACATTTGGAGTCTTTCGCGGAAGTTTTCCATGACTCTCGTCAGCATACCAGCATCAATTTGGATGATTTCTTCCAGAATTGCCTTCTTTAACTCTACAAAGGTCCCTGAGCGATGTTTGAAGACCTCAGCCTTGAGGTAACCCCACAGGAAGAAGTCAAAAGGGACTCAAATCCGACGAGCGAGGGGAACACGAAATGTCATGTCGTAAGGAGATCACGTGACCGTGTAACTTAGGCCGTAGCCCCATACAGCCTAAAGCTGATTATGTGGTCTTAAAGTTGTTAAACCAACTCAAAATTGTTTTTCGATTAGGAACTGGATCTGTGGAGTGGAAAGGTCCATAATGGATTCATTTTCTTAAAAAAAACACCTTGACAACGAACGCACAATGCTCGGGCGACCAAATCATTGCGACACCTAAAAACTAGATCTCATTTAGTCCATGTCAATTATTAGCCTCCGAGAACAGAAGTATGATGACAATTAAAAACTTTATCAGTAGATCACAACTTATCTAGATCTGCTGTCTCATACATCTGGCTACCATCGGACACGATGATGCCACTATTGAATGAAATTAAAATTCAAAATGCCGGACGATTCCGCAACTTTCCCACATGGAGACTTTTTATAATATTGATGAGTGAGGTTGGTCTATTTTAACATTTTCATCAAAATTTAGAACTATATATTTTTCAACCCATTTTTCATGTAAAATTCCCGGGCTATTTTTCTGGTTTGTTTTCTAAAATCTGAATGTAAGTAAACTGCTTGAATAATTTCCAAGACGAGGAATGAGGGAATAAAATATGAAATTATATCTGCAGATCAGAATCCGTAATGTTTGTTATTTGTCTTTCCACGAATAATATTAAGGCTGCTTAAATAACAGAAGCACAAAACTTACTTAAAAAGAAAATTGTAAGATAATTTAGGGAAAGAAAATTGTAAGATAATTTGGGGAAGAAATTTGTAAGATAATTTAGGGAAGAAAGTTGTAAGATAATTTAGGGAAAGAAAATTGTAAGATAATTTAGGGAAGAAATTTGTAATATAATTTAGGGAAGAAATTTGTAAGATAATTTAGGGAAGAAAGTTGTAAGATAATTTGGGGAAGAAAAAGGTAAGATTATTTAGGGAAGAAAATTGTAAGATAATTTAGGGAAAGAAAATTGTAAGATAATTTAGGGTAAGAAAATGATATGATTATTTAGGGAAGAAAATGATATGATTATTTAGGGAAGAAAATTGTAAGATAATTTAGGGAAGAAAATGGTATGATTATTTAGGGAAGAAAATTGTAAGATAATTTAGGGAAGAAAATTGTAAGATAATTTGGGGAAGAAAATGGTATGATTATTTAGGGAAAGAAAATTGTAAGATAATTTAGGGAAAGAAAATTGTAAGATAATTTAGGGAAGAAAGTTGTAAGATAATTTGGGAAAGAAAAAGGTATGATTATTTAGGGAAGAAATTTGTAAGATAAGTTAGGGAAAGAAAATTGTAAGATAATTTAGGGAAGAAAATTGTAAGATAATTTAGGGAAGAAAATTGTAAGATAATGTAGGGAGAGAAAATTGTAAGATAATTTAGGGTAAGAAAATTGTAAGATATTTTAGGGATGAAAATTTTAAGATAATTTAGGGAAGAAATTTGTAAGATAAGTTAGGGAAAGAAAATTGTAAGATAATCTAATTTAGTTTTTTTTTGGCTTAACGTCTCTTTAAATTTGAGACATTTTTTGCACTTCATACGTTGGAACCTGACCGGTCTGGACCGGATGTTCTTTTTTGGTTCTTCTTACTTCTTAACCTTCTGCATCATATCCCATGACTGAAAGTTGTACACCTCATGAGCTTGGTTGCCCTTAAGAGCGGCTCCCAGCCTATTCAATAATACAAGCTTTCCTCTTACGAGCACAACATGATGGTTGAAAGAATTTTCGGGTATTTCATTTAAATATTTAAGTATTACATTACGCGAGTATTTGCGTCAGCGAAATCGAAATGAAAATAATTCTTATATAATTCCTTGTGTTTCCCCCCCCTCTCTCACATTTGAGTTTTACTTTATTTTCCACAAGTGTAGAATTAGGGTGGGTTGCTTGTACCAGCGAACAGTTTTTCGGGTTTTTGAATTTTAATATTTTTTCTATTCGTTGAAACAGCATGGTTATTTTTTTAGGAAGATATGATTTCGGTTGTCTATTAAATAACTAAATTAGCCAGCGTCTATGGTACGTTGAATACACCGGTTCCCGTTCGATCTCCGAAGTTAAGTAACGCCCAGCGAGGTTGTACCATGTGGGTGTCAACGTGGGTTCGTGCCCTTGTGATGCTGGCTATTTTTCCGGCTCAACCAAGCCTGTGTGTGCTCAATTTGGTTAGTTGATTTGCAAGTTTCCAGCGAATGGAGCGTAAAACCCTCGTCTTGAATGACCAATAGATGTTAAAGAGACGTTAAAAATAAATAAATAAGTAAATTAGAACAAGCCTACATTACTTACTCGTAAGCTTTTGCAGACCACGAGGATCTTTAGCTTTGGAAACTAGGTGTCTCCATTCAGATTCAGGGGCCTTGCTTATACTCTTGAGGAATCCTGAGGTAGGCTGAGAGCCGCTGTTAGGGGTAATCGAGTTCATAAGGTGGACCAATTTCAGTCATGGGATATGATGCGCAAGTTAAGAAGAATTAGAAAAGCAACATCTGCCGTTCCAGACCAGGGATTTGTCGGTCCATCGGCCATCTGCCGATCCAGCGGCCTTCTATTTTTCTGGCTTCTGCGGGTACACGTCGCCACTGTTTCTTCCTCTTTTTCTTTTACAAATTTATTACCTTCAACATAATATTTATCAAATTTGTTTGTCACTTATATTTTCTTTCTGTTTGCTATGTCTTCATTTAATTTGACTGCCTCCGCACCGCTGGTACACGTCGCCACTGTTTCTTCCTCTTTTTCTTTTACAAATTTATTACCTTCAACATAATATTTATCATTTTTGTTTGTCACTTATATTTCCTTTCTCTTTGCTATGTCTTCATTTAATTTGACTGCCTCCACACAGCGGGTACACGTCGCCACTGTTTCTTCCTCTTTTTCTTTTACAAATTTATTACCTTCAACATAATATTTATCAAATTTGTTTGTCACTTATATTTTCTTTCTGTTTGCTATGTCTTCATTTAATTTGACTGCCTCCGCACCGCTGGTACACGTCGCCACTGTTTCTTCCTCTTTTTCTTTTACAAATTTATTACCTTCAACATAATAGGTATTTATCATTTTTGTTTGTCACTTATATTTTCTTTCTGTTTGCTATGTCTTCATGTAATTTGACTGCCTCCGCACCGCTGGTACACGTCGCCACTGTTTCTTCCTCTTTTTCTTTTACAAATTTATTACCTCCGACATAATATTTATCATTTTTGTTTGTCACTTATATTTTCTTTCTGTTTGCTATGTCTTCATTTAATTTGACTGCCTCCGCACCGCTGGTACACGTCGCCACTGTTTCTTCCTCTTTTTCTTTTACAAATTTATTACCTTCAACATAATATTTATCATTTTTGTTTGTCACTTATATTTTCTTTCTGTTTGCTATGTCTTCATTTAATTTGACTGCCTCCGCACCGCTGGTACACGTCGCCACTGTTTCTTCCTCTTTTTCTTTTACAAATTTATTACCTCCAACATAATATTTATCATTTTTGTTTGTCACTTATATTTTCTTTCTGTTTGCTATGTCTTCATTTAATTTGACTGCCTCCGCACCGCGGGTACACGTCGCCACTGTTTCTTCCTCTTTTTCTTTTACAAATTTATTACCTTGAACATAATATTTATCATTTTTGTTTGTCACTTATATTTTCTTTCTGTTTGCTATGTCTTCATTTAATTTGACTGCCTCCACACAGCGGGTGCACGTCGCCACTGTTTCTTCCTCTTTTTCTTTTACAAATTTATTACCTTGAACATAATATTTATCATTTTTGTTTGTCACTTATATTTCCTTTCTGTTTGCTATGTCTTCATTTAATTTGACTGCCATTTTCATTAATTTGTCAAACATTGTTTAGACTTATATATGTTGTTTTGATATTAGAGTTTTTTTTTAAAATTTATTCTTCAACGCCTCCAGTTGGCTCATGATGGTGTTTTATAAATTTTATCACGTCTCGCTTTCGCGCGTATTTTTATTATTTATGTTTTATTTATTTTTTGACAAATGGTTTATCTTCTTTTATATATACTTCCAAAAACTATCGTCAAAGTATATCAGATTTGAGATTATAAGATGTTACTTGACAGCCAGCGTCTATGGCACGTGGAATACACCACGATAGATCACTGAAGTTAAGCAACGTACAGCGGGGTTGTGCCAACGAGGGTGTCCACGTGGGTTCGCGCCCTCGTGATGTTGGCTGTTTTTTCGGCCCAACCTGGGCTGGATGTGGTCAATGTGGGTAGCTGGTTTGCAAGTTTCCAGCGAATGGAGGGTGAAACCTCCATCTTGAATGACCAATAGATGTTAAAGAGACGCTAAGCCAAATTAAAAAAAAAAAAGTTACATGCGGGTGACATCCCACCGGGCCACCTGAGCTGATGTTGTAAAATAACACAGAAAGCAACTCTGTAATATCATTAGGTATACTTTAGTGTTACTGACGTCTCTTTCTCACAGTGATTGTCATGTTTCTTGGGGGACAATGTCAATTATCAACGTCTAAGAACAGATGTATGATGACAATTAAAAACTTTACCTGTATTAGACTACAAACTTATCTAGATGAACTCGGTAATAAACTTTTGGAATCGACCCCGAAAAAATGCCCCTTAAATTATTTATCATGCCCAAATGCCCAAAAACATAATTTCCAACACAGCAAAACCTCTATCATATTTTTTTGGAGGGGGGGGGGTCGATACAATATAATTTGAAGCAGTGAAATAAGCACATAGTATTATGTTTTTACTTTCTCTTCCTAAAGAAGATAAAGTATTGTAATCGTGCAGAAAATTTGGACTTTTTTAGTTTCTCTTCCTATACAAAGTATAAAGTATTGTAATCGTGCAGAAAATTTGGACATTTTTTACTTTCTCTTCCTAGAGAAGGTAAAGTATTGTAAGCGTGCAGAAAATGTGGACGTTTTTTTACTTTCTCTTCGTAGAGAAGGTAAAGTATTGTAATCGTGCAGAAAATTTGGACATTTTTTACTTTCTCTTCCTATAGAAGGTAAAGTATTGTAAGCGTGCAGTAAATTTGGACATTTTTTACTTTCTCTTCCTATAGAAGGTAAAGTATTGTAATCGTGCAGAAAATTTAGAAATTTTTTACTTTCTCTTCCTATAGAAGGTAATGTATTGTAATCGTGCAGAAAATTTGGGTGTTTTTTACTTTCTCTTCCTATAGAAGGTAAAGTATTGTAATCGTGCAGAAAATTTAGACATTTTTTACTTTCTCTTCCTATAGAAGGTAATGTATTGTAATCGTGCAGAAAATTTGGACNCTAGCAATTGCTGAATTTTGGTCTACTCTGTATTAGATATAAGATACTCTGTTAACGCCCCCACCCCTCCCCCCTAGCAAGGTGATACACTGTATTCATAACGAACACAAAATTAAATTAAAATTTTTATTTAAGGAAGCCGCCCTATTAGCGTCAAATGTGAAACATTTGACAAAACAGGATTTAATTAGCAGAATATTATATTTGGCGCCCCATCTATATTATGCATGGATTAGATCAGTATAAAAAGTAACTTTTAATCAACACAATACAGGGCTGGCTTAGAACTATACCCACATATTTTGGTTGATTATTTTCAATAATGAACCTTTGAAATCGTCACGGAAAAAAATACACCCCCCCTCCCGAAATTTTTGGGGAACACAGAGACTTTTTCGATTGCACCCAAAAGTTTCGGGGCACAATATCAAATTTATCCATATCGGTCAACGATAATTCCCATCACGCTGTACGCGGACAAACTGATTTTTTTTCATTTGATTTATGGATTCTACGTTCCCCTTGAAACGTAAAATATCAAATTTTGAGGAGGGGTATTTTTTTATGTGACAATCCTAAAGGTTTATATAATTGTAAATAATAAACCAAAAGTAAAAGAAGAACTAACGTCTTTTTTTTATTATTATTTTCTTAACGTCTCTTTAACATCTATTGGTCATTCAAGTCGGGGGTTTCACCCTCCTTTCGGTCAAAACTTGCAAACCAGTTACCCACATTGACCTCACACAGCCTGGTTTGGGCCGGAAAAATAGCCAGCATCACGAGGGCACGAACCCACGTGGACACCAACATGTTACAATCTCGCTGGACGTTGCTTAACTACAGTGATATATTGGGAACTGGTGTATTCAACGTGCTATAGACGCTGGCAACCACCAACTTCTCCAGTTCCAATGGTGTTGATTTTTAGAGTCCAGCATATTATTTTCCCTGTATTATCAATCGCTGTGATTCAACTCTTTGGTGTACCGTTATTGATTGAAACTCATATATTTAGACAGCTCAGAGCAGGGGTTCCAAAACTTTTTCGTACCGCGCCCCCTTTCCTTGAAATGAAATCCCCCCCCCCCTTTACATTATAAATTATGAATGGGTATGGGTGTTGCTGAATGCTATCTCATTCAAAACACTTACGTTTTGCTGAATGCTAACACATTCTAAACGATAATGTGTTGCTAAATTCCTATCTCATTCAAAACATACTAATGTGTTGCTGAATGCTATCTCATTCAAAACGCTAATGTGTTGCTGAATGCTATCTCATTCAAATTTTCTAAACATCATGTTCAATAAAATTACCTTTGTAAAAAAATTGTGTACATGAATTATTTTTCGCCCCCCCCTGGCTTGCCTTCACGTCCCCCTAGGGGGGCGCGCCCCCCAGTTTGGGAACCTCTGGCTTAGAGTTTAAAAGTTAAATGACTATTTTGGCTCCGTTCCAATAAATCTGGTTGAACTTTATACTGTAAAAGTTCAGTGTGAAAACCCAAGGTGACAAATATTAATTGGTATTACAACTATGTAACTATAACCGATCAGAATGTTTAGACTCAAAATCAAATTTATCTTAACTATAATTTTGATATAAAAAGATAAAATATCGTTTGCCAGAAAAATATCATTAATAAACTTATAGCGGATGTCTGTAACTTTGTATACCCAGGTCTTTTATCTTTTGCCAGAAGAAGATCATTAATAAACTTATAGCGGATGTCTGTAACTTTGTATACCCAGGTCTTTTATCGTTTGCCAGAAGAAGATCATTAATAAACTTATAGCGGATATCTGCAAGTTTGTATAAGTCTTTTATCGTTTGCCAGAAGAAGATCATTAATAAACTTATTAACATTAGAGGAATCTAGACAAAAATCTTCCCAGGAATGCACCCATCAACTGTGCCAAATATGTCGTCGCGACAAATTTCAAGAAGAAATGTCATTTAAGTCGAAAAACGTGAATTTTCTTGCTGTCACCCATCCATTGTTTGTCCCTACTCGGTGTAGCTTAACATTAGTGGGATGGGACAAAAATCTTCCCAGGAATGCACCCATCAACTGTGCCAAGGAAAAGTGCAACTTCAACTTAGAGCAGCTACGGAATGCAGACCTCAAATTAATCTCAAAATATATATTTTTTTACTTTTCAAAAATGTATAATTTAAGATTTCCAAGATAAATTTCTTTTTGAAAAAATTTGAATTCCACTAGAAAAAATTTTTGTTTGCCTATGACGAGGATTCATTTCAGTTCCGACTCGAGTTTCGTCTACTTTGTAGACATTTTCAAGGAAACTGATTGTTTGGTGTTGTTGTTATTGTTGGCAGGGCCGCTCAGAGGGGGGACAAAGGGCACAAAATGTGCAGGGCCCGGGCTCCTCAAGGGGCCCTGGCCCAGCGTTTTGCGTTAGGAGGCTTCCGCTTCTCTTCAAATGTTCTGGCCTAATCACTTTCGCCGTTTTCTTGACTGTAGCTGGAAAGGTTGACTATTAATAATTTCTAAATAAATTTTTAATTTCTATTACCTAATTAACATTGTGATTGATAAATAATTAGTTAGAAGCAATTTTAAAATAATAAACAATTTAATAGTTTTGACTTCTATAGACATTGTGATAACTGTGATACCGTCAAAAAGTCTATTTAAACTTAAAAAAAAAAAGTTTTTAAACAGTGAGGTTAATTTTTGCTTAACCCAAGCCCTTTAAAGAACGCAGTTTTTTGATTTATTGTGTTGGTCTCATAATGATATTCTTGACGTAAATAGTTTTAATTAATAATTGATTGATTCAAGTATCAAATATTCATTTTTTGACTCAATGATGATATTATTTTAATATAACATTAGAAAAATGAGTTCTAAATCGGAGAAATCGGGGCCCAGAAGAGAAAAGATAAAGAAGAACGAGAAAAAAAAGAGAGACACCTTTCTCTTGATTCTTTTTTAAGACCTCCGCCCAGCAGTCCGAGCACTTCACGAAAAGCTGCCGATTAGGTGGAAGTTGGGCAATCGCAAAAAAAATATGAGGGGCACGGAGCAGGTCTTTGTCCCCGGGCCCGGGAAAGCTCTGAACGGCCCTGATTGTTGGGTGTCCGTTGGTAACTCGCTGATTGACCCACGTGATCAATCAGCTGATTTCTCTCATACACAAAGTGTGGAACAGTGTCGACAATCGCGTTGAGGCATTTACTGGATGTAGATTTGTTCATAGCGTAGGAGTACCATTTAACGATTACCTCGGTAGTGACATTTTAGTTTTTCTCAGATCATGGTCACTGACAATAAAATGTGCAGAAGTGAAAGGTAACTCAACATTTTTTAAAAGTTACCAATAGAATGTTTAATATGTATATTTCTCTGTGTTATTATGTCACAATGTTTGTGGATATCATAGCACTACAAGATATTTTCTACTTCACTCCAATATCACTATTTCGGTGTCTTTTCAGTGTCAATCAAACCATTGAGACGACAATGTTAATTTTAAAACTCTGCCAATGTGACATATGGGTTTATTATTTTTCTGGCAAAAAAAATTGAGGGGGAGTCTCGTGACGATTCCAAATCTGGGGCATAATTAGACCCCAAATATGACATCCATACAAAATTTCAAATCTCTCTTACCATTCTCCTTTTAGACAGCAATACTGAAAACCGCTAAAAAAAGGCAAAAATCGCCAAGGGTGTATTCGATTGAACCCAAAAGTTTCGGGGCACAATTAGAGCCCTGATNGATAAATGTAGAATGATAGTTAATGATAAATGTAGAATGATAGTTAATGATAAATGTAGAATGATAGTTAATGATAAATGTAGAATGATAGTTAATGATAAATGTAGAATGATAGTTAATGATAAATGTAGAATGATAGTTAATGATAAATGTAGAATGATAGTTAATGATAAATGTAGAATGATAGTTAATGATAAATGTAGAATGATAGTTAATGATAAATGTAGAATGATAGTTAATGATAAATGTAGAATGATAGTTAATGATAAATGTAGAATGATAGTTAATGATAAATGTAGAATGATAGTTAATGATAAATGTAGAATGATAGTTAATGATAAATGTAGAATGATAGTTAATGATAAATGTAGAATGATAGTTAATGATAAATGTAGAATGATAGTTAATGATAAATGTAGAATGATAGTTAATGATAAATGTAGAATGATAGTTAATGATAAATGTAGAATGATAGTTAATGATAAATGTAGAATGATAGTTAATGATAAATGTAGAATGATAGTTAATGATAAATGTAGAATGATAGTTAATGATAAATGTAGAATGATAGTTAATGATAAATGTAGAATGATAGTTAATGATAAATGTAGAATGATAGTTAATGATAAATGTAGAATGATAGTTAATGATAAATGTAGAATGATAGTTAATGATAAATGTAGAATGATAGTTAATGATAAATGTAGAATGATAGTTAATGATAAATGTAGAATGATAGTTAATGATAAATGTAGAATGATAGTTAATGATAAATGTAGAATGATAGTTAATGATAAATGTAGAATGATAGTTAATGATAAATGTAGAATGATAGTTAATGATAAATGTAGAATGATAGTTAATGATAAATGTAGAATGATAGTTAATGATAAATGTAGAATGATAGTTAATGATAAATGTAGAATGATAGTTAATGATAAATGTAGAATGATAGTTAATGATAAATGTAGAATGATAGTTAATGATAAATGTAGAATGATAGTTAATGATAAATGTAGAATTTCTTTGTGGTAAGGTCCAACGGCCTTTTCACATTTTTTTCTGGGTACCCGGGTCGTTATTTCTTCCAATCCATTTATGATTTGCTAACTTTCCATGAGGAAAAGTACATCATAATTGAGTAGCTTTATCAATGTTATGACTAAATGAGTCATTAGACGAGTGACTGAGTGCTCATTGGTCAAATGTCTGAGTGGATAAAGTCTATGATCCACCTTGTAGCTTTATCAATGTTATGACTAAATGAGTCGTTAGACGAGTGACTGAGTGCTCATTGGTCAAATGTCTGAGTGGATAAAGTCTATGGTCCACCTTGTAGCTTTATCAATGTTATGACTAAATGAGTCATTAGACGAGTGACTGAGTGCTCATTGGTCAAATGTCTGAGTGGATAATTAATCATGTATCTTGTTAGCGTCCTTTATCCATTTGAATAGCTGCCACCGCAAGAATTAATCGTTCAGGTTACTTTTATGAATAGGGCGCACCTAACGCTTTAACAACCAGAAAGTCTGTCGAATTTCAATGAATTTGATATAGGACCTACTGTATCAATTAATTTGATATAGGCTAGCGTCTATGGCACGTTGAATACACCAGTTTCCGTTTGGTCACTGAAGTTAAGCAACGTCCAGCGAGGTCGTACCATGTGGGTGTCCACGTGGGTTCGCACCCCCGTGATGCTGGCTATTTTTTCGGCCCAACCCAGGCTGGGTTTGGGCCGGAAAAATAGCCGCTGGAAACTTGCAAACCAGCTACCCACAGTACCCACCTCAGTCAATGTGGGTAGCTGGTTTGCAAGTTTCCAGCGAATGGAGAGTGAAAACCCAGTCTTGAATGACCAATAGATGTTAAAGAGACGTTAAGCCAAATTAAAAAAAAAAATTGATATAGGGACCTACCTATATCATTTAATTTGATATAGTGACCTACTTTATAAATAAATTATTTTGATATAGCGACCTACTTTATAAATTAATTTGATATAGGGACCTACTTTATAAATTATTTTGATATAGCGACCTACTTTATAAATTAATTTGATAGAGGGACCTACTTTATAAATTAATTTGATATAGGGACCTACTTTATAAATTATTTTGATATAGCGACCTACTTTATCAATCAATTTGATATAGGGACCTACTTTATCAATTAATTTGATATAGGGACCTACTTTATAAATTATTTTGATATATCGACCTACTTTATAAATTAATTTGATATAGGGACCTACTTTATAAATTATTTTGATATAGCGACCTACTTTATCAATCAATTGGATATAGGGACCTACTTTATCAATTAATTTGATAGAGGGACCTACTTTATCAATTAATTTGATAGAGGAACCTACTTTATCAATTAATTTGATATAGGGACCTACTTTATCAATTAGTTTGATAGAAGGACTTACTTTATCAATTAATTTGATATAGGGACCAACTTTATCAATTAATTTGATATAGGAACCTACTTTATCAATTAATTTGATATAGGGACCTACTTTATCAATGAATTTGATATAGGGACCTACTTTATTAATTGGTTTGATATAGGGACCTACTTTATCAATTGATTTGATATAGGGGCCGACTTTTAAAAAAAATCAGCTCATTGATAAGAATACTTTCTTCCTCTATAGATGATATTGAAAGTCGTGTGATTTTCACACCAGATTTTTGTAGTATATTATGACTATAGAACTATGTCCACGATGAAGGTAGTTAGTATTAGTCTACACAACCGATGACCCGGGTTCATATAGAAGAAAAGCTATACTCAAAGAAAATATCGGTACATCTCTGCTTGTTATATATTCTCTGAGACAGACACATCAAACAATAGCGTCTGACAAATGATACGCATTGTTACTAAAATCAGAACATCAGTCTTCTAACACAGAACACCAGTCTTCTAACAAGTGATACAAAAATGATGATACAAACCATTAGTTCTCTGAACTGTAGATCTCACTCAATCACCATGACAATAGCGTCTGACAAATGATACGCATTGTTACTAAAATCAGAACACCAGTCTTCTAACGAGTGATACAGAAAAGATGATACAAACTATTAGTTCTGTGAACTGTAGATCTCACTCAGTCACCATGACACTAGCGTCTGGCAAATGATACGCATTGTTACTAAAATCAGAACACCAGTCTTCTAACAAGTGATACAAAAATGATGATACAAAACTATTAGTTCTGTGAACTGTAGATCTCACTCAATCACCATGACAATAGCGTCTGACAAATGATACGCATTGTTACTAAAATCAGAACACCAGTCTTCTAACGAGTGATACAAAAAGATGATACAAACTGTTAGTTCTGTGAACTGTAGATCTCACTCAGTCACCACAAGCCAGCCTTTCGGTGACACACAAAATTAAAAAAATTAGCAAAATCTATGAACTTCTTCTGCAATAACTTCACCTTTTCCCAGTTCTATATGGGGTCGGCGTTGCTCTCCCTAATTCTACCATGTCACAACCTTCTGTTCTGGGCCTACTCTCCTTAAGCTGGTGCCCTTTCCCGGCACGGGTACCCTCGCTTGCTTCTCACAGCTCTGTGTAGTTTTGCTCATTGCTCATGACTTCAAACAAACCTCCTGATGTAGCAAAAGTTACCTTGGATGCAGGGCCGTACCCATGCTTTTTTGCGGGGGGGGTCCAAAGTTTTGACAGCCAATCAGGGCTAACACTTGAAAATGATGATGGGGAAGGGTTGGTTAGCATATTATGCTAGTCTGAGAACGCCGCGCCGGACTAGATGTTGATAATCCCGGCTTCCTCCAATAGTGGTAAGCAAGACCGTAACCAGGGGGGGTCCAGTTCCCCCCCCACCCGAGTCAATTACAATCGGTTTTTTTTTTTTTTTTTTTTTTTTTAATGAAAATACTCTACTTTGTACGTGAATTATAATATTAAAAAAATAACAACAGCAGCAACAAAAACAACAACAACATCACCTTCCATCATCATCATTTTACCACTACACCACCAACGACATCAACCCATGACGACAAGTTGATGCGTCAACACCTATTGACCCCTTCTGTTTACCAGAGTGTTTTACTACTACACCACCAACGACATCAACCCATGACGACAAGTTGATGCGTCAACACCTATTGACCCCTTCTGTTTACCAGTCAGAGTGTTTTACTACTACACCACCAACGACATCAACCCATGACGACAAGTTGATGCGTCAACTCCTATTGACCCCTTCTGTTTACCAGTCAGATTGTTTTACCACTACACCACCAACGACATCAACTCATGACGACAAGTTGATGCGTCAACCCCTATTGACCCCTTCTGTTTACCAGTCAGATTGTTTTACCACGGTTGAACGCCATCAACCCATGATGCCAATTTGAACCCTTCTATTTACCAGTCAGAGTGCCTTACCACGGTTGAACTCCATCAACCCATGATGTCAATTTGAACCCTTCTATTTACCAGTCAGAGTGTCTTACCTCGGTGGAACGCCATCAAGTCATGATGTGTCGACTCGTAACTTTGCTAACACACTGTGTCCCGTGTGAACACACATTGGTCTCACTCATTGATTATCTACGCTGATCAGGGCAAGGACCTCTTCTTATGGAGAAGACAACCTACCTTTTACTATACCGCGCACTTCTGCAATATCATAATTATGCAAAATATATCTTACAGATATATAGGGTTACGTACTAGAAATTTATAACAACGGACCAAATGGTAGTGACCAAATCGAAAATAATGTTTTCGTTACGTCTCTCTAACATCTATTGGGGTCATTCCGTCCATTCGCTGGAAATCTGCAGACCAGCTACCCACATTAACCTCATCCAGCCTGGGATGAGCCGAAAAACAGTCAGCATCACGTGGACACCCACATGGAATAAAATCTCTGGACGTTGCTCAACTTCAGTGGTCTATCGGGAACTGTGTGTATTCAACTTGCCATAGACGCTGGCTGGGATTTAATTTTAATGTAATCTTTATTTTTGTTTTCAGATACACCAAAACAGTAGTTCCACCCAGTATTGGTTCTCAGAAATATAACCCAGAACTGACATGGACACCATCTCTCACTCCGGAACCAAAATTAGCACAAATCATCGATGGTCTTAGGCATACAAGACAGGTAAGAAGGTCGGGGCGCTGATAAAACCACCCAGTATTGGATCTCAGAAATATAACCCAGAACTGACTTGGATACCATCTCTCACTCCGGAACCAAAATTAGCACAAATCATCGATGGTACTTAGGCATACAAAACAGGTAAGAAGGTCGGGGCGCTGATGAAACCATCCAGTATTGGATATTAGAAATATAACCCAGAACTGACATGGGCACCATCTCTCACTCCGGAACCAAAATTAGCACAAATCATCGATGGTCTTAGGCATAGAAGACAGGTAAGAAGGTCGGGGCGCTGATGAAACCACCCAATATTGGATATTAGAAATATAACCCAGAACTGACATGGGCACCATCTCTCACTCCGGAACCAAAATTAGCACAAATCATCAATGGTCTTAGGCATAGAAGACAGGTAAGAAGGTCGGGACGCTGATAAAACCACCCAGTATTGGATCTCAGAAATACAACAACTTTATGCGCGGATATAGGGGATGGCCCGGGAGGGCACGTGCCCCCCGCCAGTTTTTTTAAGCGGGCGGTGTTCCTCAAATTTTATTATACCTAATCACGTAATTTAAAAAAAACAAACNAAAAAAAAAAAAAAAAAAAAAAAAAAAAAAAAAAATCAAATGAATGCTGATCCGCTGTGTCTTTTATCCCATTGGGAGGTTGGAGGGGGGCACGGGCCCCTAAATAATTCTCAATCCTGAGACTAAATAGAAATACGTAAATAAAAAATCGTCAAAAATTCTGTCATCCCTCATGGCACTTTTTTTTCGTCATCACGCTTATAAAATCCCTCATCACCCTTATGAAAGGTATTTGTGGTAAGCTTTACAGCTTTTAACAAATTATAGGTATTGCATTAGAAAGTACTGCCAGGAACTCGAACCCCCGGTCTTAAGGTTACGAGACCCTCCCCCGCCCTCCTCCAAATTTTCTGTTAGGTACATTGTACGATTGTGCCCCCCAAAACAAAAGGGCTATATCCGCGCATGAACAACTTATGTTCATATACAATGTCCTGAATAATAAAATTGACTGTCTAGGTAGGCTTAGTCCGCTTAGTCGTTAAAATCCCTTTATGTAGTCCCTAATATTCGACGGAGCTCGCATGAATTGATATATCTCGAATCCCCTCTAATAAAATTCATGGAATCAGTTCAGTCAGGAGTTGGGCATATACAGTATGAACAACATGGAAATAAATGTAACAAATACAAAACTAAATAGTCCCCTCTAATAAAATTCATGGAATCAATTCAGTCAGGAGTTGGACATATACAGTATGAACAACATGGAAATAAATGTAACAAATACAAAACTAAATAGTCCCCTCTAATAAAATTCATGGAATCAGTTCAGTCAGGAGTTGGACATATATATTATACAGTATGAACAACATGGAATATATTCAATCAGTTCAGTCAGGAGTTGAACATATACAGTATGAACAACATGGAATACAGAAATAAATGTAAGAAA